>JAVYIG010013062.1:0-49528 GCA_035222895.1 Strongylocentrotus droebachiensis | reverse complement strand
CCGATGACTATCCACTCACATTAAGTTGCGTATTAAATGCATGCTGAATGGGTATGACTTACCCCGTGTTAGTTATCTTCCTATATGATTTTCTCTATATAGACCGCGCCTTCGATCACACTCATTTCTTTGCAGTTCTCAAAGAGATACACAACAAATGACAAACAACTCACCATTATGTTGCGTATTAAATGCTCTATGCAAAGGGCGGGATCACCGAGAGTACAGCGTCTTGCTATAGGGTTTGCTTTGTACTAGCTGCGCTGCACGAGCCAGAGCTGATACACGGGGCTAATTCCCGTCGACGTCCAAACTTAGAGACCTATTTCCATCATGATTGCCGCGATTTTGATATAGTTTTCGTGAATGGAGGTATGAAATCAAAGCTTATTTTGTGATTATTACGGACATGTATACTGAATTTTGATTATCATTTTCTAAAGGAAAGTTTTCAAGAGAAAATCATTGGACTGACAGTTAAGTCGCAAGCTATACAGTATACATGGTGCTGCGGGCGGGGCGCTTTGACTGATTGAGCTGAGCTGCTCTCGAGTCGAAGAGTATGGGGGGCCAAGCAGGCAATATTCGTACAACTACACATACGTCTACCATCCATCGAACAACCCGTAAACACAACAGCGTGCGGGCCGAAGTGTCATAAATTTGTTTCTTATATTTACAGTAAATTACAAGAAAGCATTAAATAAGGTTATGAATTGTACTTTTGCATATTAATAGTTCAATATCAACCAGACAGAAGCATGTGACTTCATGCATTGCAAAACAATCAGTTGCGTAATGAGTAACATTGTTTTTTTTGGGGGGGGGGGGTGCAGAAAAAAAATCTGCATCACCATGCACCATTCTTGCATGTTACATGAAGGCTCCAAGAACCGTTTTTCAAAGTGGGGGGGGGGGGGGGTCAGTTAGATCGCAGCGGGTTGAGTGTATATAGGCGTGGGGTCCACGGCAGTGGCGTACCTGGGGTACTCCGTCAGGGGGGGCAAGCGACCGAAACAAACAAAAAAAGGCGATGCTAATTTTCACTTCTGGCGAGCGAGCGAGCAAAAAAAATCTTTAAGTAACGTTTGCAGGGGCGGATCTAGCTTTTTGCTAGGGGGGGGGGTTGACCAAAATAATGACGATGCGGAGCATCGTCCACGAGCCGCGAAGCGGCGAGCCGATTTTTTGGGGGGTGTTTATTTGAACCCCGTAAGTGATGTTTTCCTGGCATCTATTAACACAATGGAGACCATAAAAAGCAGTGCATGATAACGTCTTTTTAATCAAGTAACAGTTTAATACATAGTTATATCCAGAGTTATCATGTGTTTGGTTAAGTTACCAGATGAGTTGAATATCTTCTCACAATATTTGCACTTGAAAGGGTTTCTCTCCAGCGTGCGTTCTTTTTTCTTTCTTTTTTTCTTTCTTTTTTTCTTTGTTTTTTCCTTTTTTTTGGGGGGGGGGCCGCCCAAGGGGGGTTGCAACCCCCCCAACCCCCCCCTCTAGATCCGCTTCTGGTTTGGTATATAAACTGGTACTGTTGCAAGTTGGGGGTGGGAACATTCACTTGTTAGCGACGTTAATTTCATTTTTTGCAAACGAGCGTAGCGAGCAAGAAAAAAATCACTTCTTTTTTAATAGTTGCCACTTAAACTTGGTTCAATTGTCCCATGCAGGGCGCGGGAACAATATTGTGATTAGGGTGATTTATACCCATCTTAGCTGAGCGAAAATACATCTTTCTCTCAATGAATTGCTATATAAAATTTGTTTCATTGTTGCAGGTCGGGGGCGGGCACAATCCTGTTTAAGGCAATGCCAATCCCATTTTGGCGGGCAGGCAACCCCCTACATTTCTCTTTTAATGATATTGTAGCATGTTAGTGGTGGGCACATAGTTCCACGAGCTAGCGAGCGAAAAAAATCACTTCTCTTTTATAGGGAAAATATGGTACATAAAACTTGGGTTCATTGTTCCATGTCAGGGACGTGATTATTAAAAGCGGTGTTATTTCTATTTTGGCGAGCGAGCGTAGCGAGCGAGCAAAAAAATCACTTCTCTTTTATAGGAAAATATGGTACATAAAACTTGGGTTCATTGTTCCATGTCAGGGACGTGATTATTAAAAGCGGTGTTATTTCTATTTTAGCGAGCGAGCAAAAAAATTCACTTCTCTTTTATAGGGAAAATATGGTACATAAAACTTGGGTTCATTGTTCCATATTAGGGACGTGATTATTAAAAGCGGTGTTATTTCTATTTTGGCGAGCGAGCGTAGCGAGCGAGCAAAAAAAATCACTTCTCTTTTATAGGGAAAATATGGTACATAAAACTTGGGTTCATTGTTCCATGTCAGGGACGTGATTATTAAAAGCGGTGTTATTTCTATTTTAGCGAGCGAGCGTAGCGAGCGAGCGTAGCGAGCGAGCAAAAAAATTCACTTCTCTTTTATAGGGAAAATATGGTACATAAAACTTGGGTTCATTGTTCCATATTAGGGACGTGATTATTAAAAGTGGTGTTATTTCTATTTCGGCGAGCGAGCGTAGAGAGCGAGCAGAATTTTTGTAATGATAATTGGTTCATAAATTTCCGATTTTTTTGTTGCAGGTCAGGGCTTACACAATCATGTCTAAGGTGATGTTAATTCCGTTTTGGCGAGCACGAGCACACCAAAACTTCTTTGAAAAACGTTTGGTACATAATTATTAACTGGTTGTTGCAGGTTGGGGCGGGCACGTTAGCAGTGTCAATTCCATTTTGGCGAGCGAGCATAGCGAGCAAGCAAAACAAATAATTGTCTTTCAATAGAAATTAATAAATAAACTTGTTTTTATTGGTGCATGTCAGGATGGACGCAATCGCGTTTAACGCGATTCAAATCCTTTTTGGCGAGAGGGCGAAAAAACTCTTCCATTTTTAATGATATTGTTGCAGGTCAAGGGTGGGCACAATTGTTTCCAAAGCAATGTCTATTCATTTTATTCGCGAGCGAGTGTAGCGAGCGAGAAAAATGAATTAGTCTCTATTAGTAACATTTGGTACATACATTGTGTGTTATTGTTGCCATGGTTGCAGGTCGGGGCCCGTCGGGGCAGGCACAATTGTATTCTAGGCAATGCTAATCCTTTTCTTTTTTCAGGGGGACGAGCAAGTGAAAACATTTAATACAAAATAGGCTAGCAAGCAGTTCGCGCCAGCGAAGGGTTTCGAATTTGTTATATCACTTATATTTTCCTATTTTCATTTGTCTTAATTTTTCAGGGCCGTATGCGGAATATTTTTTTGGTGGGGGAGGGGGAAAGATGCGTTAAAAGTTTTCGAAGAATCTCAAAAGCAAAAGGAGTGAAGGGAGTTCGAGCGACCGAACTGGTCATGAGGGTACTTTTGCATTTTCAAAAGTAGAATTGAAGGATTTGGTATAGGCCTGCACTACATTTTCAGGAAAAAAAACTGTACGTTTTCAAAATATCTGGGGTCAACTGCCCCCCCCCCTGGTGCGTACGGCCATGTTTTTTTTTTTTTAATTTCCCATTTTTTTTCCTTTTCTTTTCTTTTCCCTTTTTCTTCTTTTTCCTTTTTTTCTTTCCTTTTCCTTTTTTTTCTTTTTTTCTCTTTCTTTCCTTTTTTTCTTCCCTTTTCCTTTTTTCTTTTTCTTTCCTTTCCTTTCTTTTCTTTTTTTCCCCCCTTTTTCTTTTTTTCCCCTGGAGCCCGTCAGGGGGGGCACTCTGCCCCCCCTGCCCCCCCCATAGGTACGCCAGTGGTCCACGGGTTTCAAGGGGCTATAAACCCCCGAAAGCTCAGGGGTTTTAGGCATTTAATTAGGGTCAGATGAGCATATTTTTAATACTTTATTTGTGACACTGACAGGTCTCTAATTGGCGTGGGGTCAATACGTAGAGTTGTGTAGTATTGCGTACCAACTACGCTGGCCTACGTTACTATATGCTGAGGGACGGAAAGGGGTACGCAAGATAAACGAAAACAATTTGACATGTTTAATTTTTTTCGCATACTTTTGGAGTAGAAACTTGACGCAGAAAGTACGCCTTTTTACGCAACAGTACGCTACCCTACGCCAGAATAACAAAGCAGTAAAAGCTTTCCACACCGTAACGACCATAAGCAAACCTGTACGCCA
The DNA here is from genome assembly GCA_035222895.1 of Strongylocentrotus droebachiensis. Lineage (NCBI taxonomy): Eukaryota > Metazoa > Echinodermata > Echinoidea > Camarodonta > Strongylocentrotidae > Strongylocentrotus > Strongylocentrotus droebachiensis. Next base: position 45,380 of record JAVYIG010013062.1, on the reverse strand, counting down.
GCTTACGCATAACCTACGCAGGGACTATTTTCCCATTAATACGCAACCTAATTTCTGCGTAGTCGGTACGCCACACTACGGAACTGGTACGCAAGATGAACGAAAACAATTCAACATGTTTAATTTTGTTCGCGTACTTTCATCGTAGAAACATGACGCAGAAAGTACGCCTTTTTACGCAACACTACGCTACATGCCTACGCAACAGTACGCTACCCTACGCCAAATCGACAAAGCAGTAAAAGCTTTCCACACAGTTAGCAACCATAAGCAAATCTGTACGCCATGCAGCTTACGCATAACCTACGCAGGGACTATTTTCCCATTATAATACGCAGCCAAATTTCTGCGTAGTCGGTATGCCACACTACGGAACTGGTACGCAAGATGAACGAAAACAATTCAACATGTTTAATTTTGTTCACGTACTTTCGGCGTAGAAACTTGACGCAGAAAGTACGCCTTTTTACGCAACACTACGCTACATGCCTACGCAACAGTATGCTACCCTACGCCAGATCGACAAAGCAGTAAAAGCTTTCACACAGTAAGCAACCATAAGCAAACCTGTACGCCAGCCTACGCATAACCTACGCAGAACTATTTTCCCATTAATACGCAGCCTAATTTCTGCGTAGTCGGTACGCCACACTACGGAACTCTACGCAGTTCCAGTGGCTTAAAGAATAACTACCGGTACAGTTGGATCGTTTTTTTTTTTTATATAAGGCCAAATAAAAAAAACACATGTTTAGCGTCCTGTTTTATCGAAAAATGGGAAGGAGGAGGCCCTTTTTTTTTCTTTTTTTTTTCTTTCAAAATGGCCGCTCCGTACATTTTCCCTGACATTCGGGCTATTTTTCAAGATGGCGGCCGGCAATTTTTTTTTTTTTTTTTTTTTTAAATCAGAAATACATTTTAGCAGTGCTTTTCATGTTTTTTTTCTTTCAAAAATAAAATAATAAATTAAAAAAAATAATAAAAAATAAAAAAAAAAAATAGAGGAAGCGGGAGGGACGCTGTTTTTTTTCTATCAAAAAATAAAAAAAATAAAAAATAAAAAAATAAATTGTAGGCGGCCCCCAAAAAGGAAGCGGGCGGGGACGCTGTTTTTTTTCCTTTCAAAAAAAATAAATAAAAATAAAATAAAAATATTTAAAAAAAAAAAATAGTAGGCGGCCCCCAAAAAGGACGCGGGCGGGGACGCTAAACATGTATATTTTTTAATGGCCTGAATGGCAAATAAAGTTCTTGGTGGTTTTAATTTAGACAGTCTCTATATATCTATTTACACCCCCGCCCCCCTCTAGAATCCCGCGGATTTCCGCGGGTCCAGCTAGTCTTAGTATGTTTGTACAAGAATATTTTAACAGCGTATTTAAAGAAAAGGTGGAAAAGATGCATACATGCTAAGTATTCTGTGTTGTTTTTTGAATAAAAAGAAAATATATCAAATATCAAATATAAGGAGGCGGGCGGAAAAAAGGAAGCAGGGGGGCGGGGACGATCAACATGAAATCAATTTAACATGGCCTAAAGCTAACTGAATCACTGTACGGGTCGGGTCTCTCCTCACAGTATAACAGGTGGAGGAGCACTACACCCAGGGCCCAAGGGTCGTTTCTCAAAACCGTCATAATAAGTACAAGATCAACACAACTTGGCGCTGTCGCTCGACTTGTTTGCTAGGTGTTTCACAAAACCGTCTTTACCAAAACGAGCAACAACTTCCCCAACAAGGGAACTTGCCATGTTTTCAAACTTGTCAAATCTTTTTAGATTGCCGTCTCGAGGCAACTTTAGGTTAGTCTATCATGTATGGGCAGCGAAAAATGAAAACTAAAAACTTATTTTAAAACTTATATCATGACCTTCAATTCTTCTTGGTGTTAAAGGGAGTGTACAGTAGCCTGGTGGTGGTATAATATGGCTACGGACGACGCGACCGCAGCAATTACCTGTGTGCAACATACGCGAAACCAAAGAATGAGGAAAACTTTGGTCTGTTTCACGAACGCTGACCAGCCAGTAGGGGCGCTGGTCCGAGAACGAGGATCGAGGATATCCTCGTAAACGTGGAAAATTGCGTACCCCCCAAAAAGGATATCTGCATTTTCGCGGACGTTTTTTTTTCTTCATCAGCGCTCTGCAGGTTTCGGGTTCCCGAACCACGCGCTGGCAATGCAATAAAATAAAACCCACCATTTACCGTCTATGTCTACTCTAATTTTATGGGTTGTCCGTCTTCCCAAAGATTTATCTCTCATAGACTCTAGATCTATAAAAATGTGAAAGTCTCTGTACAAAGTCAATGTGAAATGCATCAAGAAAATCATTGCGGAATTCATTTTTCGCATCGCCAACGTGGGGATCGGAAATATGAAACGTCTGTGAAAATCCTTAGATCTAGATCTAGGCTAGACAGCAATAACCATCTGATTTGGGTCATTTCTTTAATAAAACTGACATTTGTTGTCATTCTATAATCGGAGGTCTAGTGGAGCCAGACGTAGTCTCAGTGGAACAACCGACGATTAGAGAGACTGAAGTTTTCGGTCTAGATCTAGGCTAGATCTATATTTAGAAAGTGGGGGCGTGGTACAACTGATTTATGGATGATGTTTTGCCAGAACCCGATCTCGATCACTCACCATGCTCACTCACAAAACAAATCGTGTAGAATCCTAGGTGTACTTACCATAACAAACATGACCGAGGTCGAGTGCGAGTGATGGAACTTCAACTTGAACTTGGAGTTGGAAGAATCGCGAGTCGAGGGCTGGAAATGGCTGGAACTTGGCCTGGAAGGGTGAAGAAATGAATGCAGCTGAACTGCAGGTGCAGCTACATGCAACACACACTCAGGAAGAGATCTCAGATGCTCTCAAAGTTGTGCAAAACTCAATCTCGAAAAGACCTTATTCTCGAGCTAGCTGTCGGCAATGCACTTAACGTTAACGTACCTGGAGCAAAATTCGGGGCAACGTTGCAGATTTTAAAGGAAAATAATACGAATACACGCATTCGGTCATTCTATCTCGAGTTCGCAAGTTTAGTAGATCGCGCACGTAGTGAATTGTATTGCGTCTTTACAGGGAAAATAAAAGGAAAAAAAACGATAAAAATGCGAAATTATGGTTTCTCTGTGTATCTAGCTCTTAGCGGATCCAAGAGGGATGAAGGAGTCGCAACTCTTTGAAGAAAAAAGTCACTTGGGGCCCGTTTCTCGAAACCGTCATAAAAAGTCTAACTTTGATATTCAAGGTATTCAAGGTATATTCTTGGACATCCCATTGAAACGTGAATTATAGATTCTAAACGCGTTCCACGAACTTAGACTTGTGACGGTTTCGAGAATCTGGCGCCTGGCTCCCAATAGCTCTCCCAACTTCAAGACCATGTCATCCATGAATTTTTCAAATTTAATTTGCTACAATCATACCTTTTCTTGATATGATAATAATAATATAATAATTAAAAAAATATATATAATAATACAAAATAGTATAGAACATGGCTCTGCTTATCCGATTGCACCTTAGAAATGAAAAGAGGCTATATAGAAAAATTGGATTCTAGCTTATCGTCCTAATTTTAAATACAATTTTTTTTTCTCATTTTTTTTTTTTTGGGGGGGGGGGGAGGGGGGGGGGGCAACCTTGAATGCCAAACATACCATTTTATGCATTTGCAAGGATTAAAATGCGTCTCATTGCCAGTTTGGCCTTTTCAGTACGCAATTCTGTATTTATTAAACTTGCAATTTTTATTTTTCTATCACGGTCAAAATGCCGTTCATTGAAATCAGGTTGTGAGCATTCTTAAACTCATTTTAAAGCCCATCTGTACTTGTTTACAGGAGGGAGTAGACCAACCTGGAAGGTCATCACTGGACAGGTGGTTATCTCATCAAATCAGCTCTCAGTTAATATAAGATAAAGAGGATCATGGGGGACCAATGGTCACCGATTAGGCATTGTTTGCTATATAGAGGGCGCAAGTAGCTATAAGTAGTACAATGGAGATTTAAAAGTAGCTATATTTAAAAGCCAAAAATACTTTCTGTGTTGGTCTTGATATTCATTGTACATTTAACCAGTCTTTTACCATATTAAAGTGTTTTATAGACTCTGTTTGTTTAAATGCTTGGCACCCAATGATTTTTTTTTTTTTTTTTAATGGAAAAAAAAAATCAAAAAAAGACGCACAAAAAATGAAGTTAAAAAAAAAATAATAATAAAAAAAATCCGCCCGCCCGCCCCTACTCCAGAAAAGCAATCGAGGACAACCAATTTTGTTGTTGTTGTTGGCCCTGTCATGGTAACACGGGGGCACTGACGTAACCATTTTGACAGATACATTTTTTTTATTTTTTTTTATTATTTATTTCTAATCTTTTGACAGGGTAGCCCATTCACCAACAAGTAGTGGTCTTCCATGGGGCCCTGAATGAACATATTTACATCGTTTATAACATTTATACAGAACAGTTACAAAAATAATACTCGTTTGCAAAATAAACATATATCATTAACCTAGTAAACAGTAATGTCAATAGGAAAGTCGCAATTATGTGAATAAGTCATGTAAATATTACAGAACATGCACGTAGTGTATGTACGGCTGAGCCATTCACAAATTACAACTTTGTTTAAACAATCTCTTAAATGAATTGACAGAGGAAGCCGTTCTCAATGAATTATCTAGCTTATTCCATTCAAATATGGAAGAAACAATTGGGCTATAACAATCAGTGTGAAATCTAGGCACACGTAAACATCCACTGTCTATTTGCCTTGTATGATGCTCATGTACATCATTAGGATTGATTAAGCCTACCTGAAGATAAGAAGGTGCTAAGTTATGAACGCATTTATATATCATCATAACGCGACTTAACTCGAACCGCTTGTCTAGTGTCATCCATTTAAGACTTGTGAACAAATCAGCCGACGGTGTGTCATATGTCTTGTTCAATATTATTCTTGCGGCCCTCTTTTGAATTTTTTGCAGCTTAGTTGTATGAGAATGAAATCGGTTCGACCATACAACAGAGCAGTAATCTAATCGTGGCAACACTAGACTGTTATAAAGTAACTTTAACGATTTTTGAGGCAAAAAACTCTTTGCTCTCTTTATCATGCTAATGTTTTTCTGGGTAACTTTACTTACGTTTTCGATTTGTTTAGACCATTTCAATTCTTCATCTATCAAAAGTCCTAAGCATTTGGTGAATTGAACTCTTTTGATCAAATTGCCGTTTAATGAAATGGTGAAAGATTCAATTTTCTTGAGATTAGCAGGAGAGCCTATTAACATGACACAAGTTTTTTCAGTGTTAAGAACAAGACGATTTACCTTAATCCATGCCATGACTCTGTTTAACGCAACAGTTAATTTTTCTTCCACAACAGTTGCATCATTTGAACTGACGGTAAGTGTCGTATCGTCAGCATACATAATTATTATCTATGATACCTTCAGGAGTACATTCAGGTAGACTATTAACATATATTGAAAATAAAAGGGGACCAAGAGTTGAACCTTGTGGCACACCTAATTTGATGGTTGATGGATGCGACTTGGCTCCTTTGAATTGGGTCACTTGTTGTCGATCCCCTAAATATGATTTGAACCAATAAATAGTTCTATTACTACAACCTACAAGCTAGTTTATGTAGAAGTAGCTCATGGTCAACAGTATCAAAAGCCTTACGAAGATCTATGAAGGCAACTCCAGAAATTTCTTTGTTATCAATATTCAACGACCATTGATTTACAAGTTTAGCAAGGGCAGTAGCTGTTGAATGTTTAGGTCTAAAACCAGACTGATTAGGGTGTAATAATTGATTCACGTCCAAGAATTCACTGAGTTGTTGGTGGATGGCCCTTTCTATAATTTTACTCACGATAGGTAATATTGAAATGGGGCGGTAATTATTCAAAGAAGAAATATCTCCAGATTTGAATATTGGTACTACCCGAGCCTTTTTCCATTCACGTGGAACAACTCCTGTAGACAGGGATTTGTTAATGATATCACAAAGAGACTCTGCGATAACATTCTTCGTCATCTTTAAAAGTTTACAGCTGATGTGATCTTCATCAGTTGCTTTATCTATACTCAGATTATCAATCTGTTTCAATACAAAATCCTCAGTAATCATAATCAAATTAAATTGCGAATGAGTTGGACCAATATTATTGTCCTCGTCTACTCTCAGTTGAGACTTATTCCTTCGCAAGTCCTTTGTAATCTTAGTAGCATTAGAAATGAAAAAGTCGGCATTAAAAGCTTCAGCAATATTTGCATTGTCTGACACAATAGCACCATCAACATTTATGCTATTGGGAGTTATAGGTAATGACTTAGGCACAAGGTTTCTCAAACATCTCCACATTTGCTTACTATTGTTATGATTTTGCGAGATCTGGTCTGCATTATATTCTATTTTTCTTTTCCTCATGAGATGAATAACTGTATTCTTAAGATATTTGTAGGTGTCCCAAAGATCATCACTTTTGTTAGCTTTAGCAGCTTTGAGAACTTTATCACGTTCCGTCATAAGCTTAACAATCTCGTCAGATATCCATGGACATGCCTTTTTTCTTATCCATGAACATGTAGGTGTATAATTAAAGCTCCAATCCACCCACCAAAAGTGTAAATAGCCCTATATAGAGAGCTCGCAATTTTAGTGTGCATTCATTACCGTATATACAGATTATTTGGACGTCGTAATCAATCGTATGTTTTGAAGCCACATTTCATACAAATTACATAACTACGCACCTCTTATAAAAAGAAGGTTCCAGACGGGATCATGTTGCGCGCATTTTACTGTCTAGAAGATTAAAGCGGGTACCTGCTACATACATCTCTCTCTCTCTCTCTCTCTCTCTCTCTCTGTCTGTCAGTCGTCACCCTACTTCTACTGTAAAGCTATCGTCTCCCCTTACTTCATTTTTCTCTCTGCATGCACGCTTGTATTATTTTGTTTTGTTTGTTCGTTTCGTTATTTGTTTGTTTGTTTGTTTGTTTTCTGATCCGTAGAGAGGAAACATGGAAATAACACGGGTAAAGGTTTAAAGGTAATACAAAGTTTTGGGAAATTTTGAAAAATGGGTGGATAGTGATTCTTTATAATTTTGATATATTTGGATGCCCCTGTGGATGTATTATAAGCACTAAAAAATTTAGCTCCTAAAACACTTCCGCTTTCGAGAAAATTGAATATAAAGATTTACCGGTGCTCCCGGTAAATGTTGATTAATTTCAAATAGCGCCTACGGCCGTACAATGGTAGCTGCGACCATGAAAATATCAGAATATGTAGTTGAGATAATTATATAATTTCCAAACGGGAATAGCGAATCGATCGATTTTAGTCAAGAAACATTATTTTTTAGCTTAATTTATATCTTGACCTTGAGAGGGAGCTATATAACATAAATAGTTTAATATTTACAATTTCAAAACTTTAGACTCGATTTCAACCGCGACAACGATCACTGAATATTGTAGGATCGCATATGCTTCCAATATGTTAATTTGAACGAAATTCATGACCCCATACCAAAACTTTGTATTACCTTTAACAAAAAACTACGATTACAAAGGGGAGGGGAAGGGGGGGAACAAGAAAAGAGACAGAGTATGAAGTACAATGATACGAATATAGAAAAGGAGGGAGAGAACTGAAGAGAGAAAAAGAGTATGAAGTACAATGATACGAATATAGAAAAGGAGGGAGAGAACTGAAGAGAGAAAGAGAGTGGAAGGGGAGCAGGCGCGGATCCAGGATTTCTTAGGGGGGGGGGGCCCACTTTTTTTTGGGGGGTCCGAAAAAAAATCGTAACGACTCAGCCAGCCGCTAAATAAGCGATTGGGGGGGGGGGGACACTTTTTTTTTTGGTCTCGAAATTTGAAAATTTAACATTTTGTTCCGTTGGGTGGGGGGGGGGGGGGTAAGGTCACCTTTTTTAGGCCAGCCATTGGCATATATATATATTTTTTTTAATTAAAAAAAAATAAATAAAATAACAGAAAAGGGGGGGGGGGTTGCTCCAAAATAAACACATAAAAAACCGAAGGGGGAGGGTCAACCCCCTAACCCCCTCCCCCTTCCGTACGTGCCTACTCGTCTGAAAATAGTTTTTCCCCTCCCGCGCGAAGCGCGGAAGCTTTTACGTTTCATTAAATCATTAGAAAAAGAAGACGATTCGTTGTACAGTTTTTTACTCTTAATCCTCGTCTTAATTCATCCCCCTCTCCCGCGCAAAGCTCGGAAGCTTTTACGTTACATTAAATCATTATAGAAAGAAGACGATTCGTTGTACCGTTCTCGACTCTTAATCCTCATCTGAATTCAGTTTTCCCCTCCTCCCTCCCACGCGAAGCGCGGAAGCTTGTACGTTTCATTAAATCATTAGAGAAAGAAGACGATTCGTTGTACCGTTCTCGACTCTTAATCCTTGTCTAAATTCAGTTTTTCCCCCGCTTCGACGTTTCATTAAATTTTTAGAGAATGAAGACGATTCGTTGTTCCGCTCTCGAAAATAATTTAGTTTCCAAGCTTTTACTTTTCATTAAATCATTAGAGAAAGAGGAAGATTCGTCGTACCGTTCTCGACTCTTAATCCTTGTCTAAATCAATTCCCCCCCCCCTTCCGCGCGAAGCGCGAAAGCTTCGACGTTTCATTAAATTATTTTAGAAAGAAAACGATTCGTTGTACCGTTCCCGAAAATTATCCTCGTCTGAATTAAGTTCCCCCTGCCCTCCCCCCGCGCGTAGCGCGGAAGCTTTGACGTTTCATTAATTCATTAGAGAAAGAAGACGATTCGTTGTACCGTTCTCGACTCTTAATACTTGTCTGAATTTCAAATATGTTCTTTGTCTATTCCCTTTTCTTCCTACGTCCTCTTCCTTTACACTCCTCTCTTTTTTGGCCGGCGTTTATTGGGGGACCACCCCACCGCCCCACTGGCTACGCGCCTGCTGTCAGATGAACATAATTATGTTGATACCTTGTCCGCCCCCGAAGCTCAGGGGTTTAAGGTTTTAATTTACGGTCAGATTAGCATTCAGTGGTCCGCCTTAGCGCCCTAGACGGGGTCCAGGGGCAGAGCCCCGGAAGTTCAGGAGTTTAGGCATTTAATTACAGTCAGATGAGCATTATTTTGATACCTAATTGTTACAATGGCAGGTCACTAATTGGCTTGGGGTTCAGGGGGCGGAGCCCCGGAATCTCAAGGGTTTTAGGCACTCAATTACGGTCAGATGAGTACCGAGGGGCCCGCCTAAGGGCTCTTGGTTGGGTCCAGGGGGCAGATCCCCCAGAAGCTCAGGGGTTTTAGGCGTTTAATTACGGTCAGATGAGCATTTTTGATACCTTATTATTTGTGACACTAGCAGGACACTATTTGGCGTGGGGTCCAGTGGGCAGAGCCCCCAGAAATCAGGGGTTTTAGGCATTAAATGACCGTCATAATTATGAGCATTTAAGGGCCCGCCTTAGGGCCCTATGTGGAATCCAGGGGGCAGAGCCCTTAGGATTTTAGTCATTAATTTTAATCATGGTCAGATGAGCATATTTTGATACCCCATTATAATGTGACACTGGCAGTTAACTATTTTTTCTTTCTCGCTCTCTTTCTTTCTATTTCTCTTTAATATACTTTTTCAAAGAAAGTGTGGGGGAGGGGCTCGAGGATCCCGATCCCCGCCGTTCCGCGGGCCCTGATATGTAGGCATCTCAAGAAGCATTTTCTTGCCTGGCTGTAAATTTAGGAATTTGTCATTTTCCAACAAACGCATGAAGTGAGGCAAATTATCTCATTTCAGCATTATTTGTTAACCACCGTTATGGATTTATAAATAAACCACGTTTGAATTCTATTTCTCCAAACCCCCCTCCCCTATCAGTATGCTAGTGCCCCCCCCCCCCTCCGATCTACACTTTGTTGGCGGGAAAATTGCAACTGATATCCCCCTTCTTTTCTTTTCTTCTTCCTATTTTGTCCTTCCCTTTATCTCCTCTTTATCTTTTTTATTTCCCTTTCCTTCCTTCTCTTTTATTTTTTTATTGGGGGGGGGGGGGAAGGGGGGAGGCAAGTCCTTCCCCCCCGATCTCCTTCTTCCCTCTTTTCTTTTCTTCTTCCTCTTCTTTTTTTCCCTTTCTCTCCTCTTTCCCTTCTTTTCCTTCTCTCTCTCTCTCCTTTTTTTTTTTTTTTTTTTTTTTGCGGGGAGGGGGGGGGGGGGGGGGGGGCGGGCCAAGGCACGCTCGGACCCCCCCCCCCTGGATCCGCGCCTGAAGGGGAGAGACCAAGAAAAAGATAGAAAAGAAATACCGTTTGTGAACGTGAAAAAGGGAGCAAGGGCATGCAGATGGGCATTGAATACAAATCGTATTGAAACAGAAATCATATCCTTTGCATAATCACATTAATATGCCATCCAGTCATTTCATCGGTTATCCACTGTGCAATATAATAAGCGAGTTCGTAATTAGGATTTGCGCATGGGCAGATAAAAGTCATTCGTACCCAAACTGTAAAACCATTGAGACGAATACTCGGATCGTGCTCATGAAAGTTCTGTAATCAGTATTCATTTATGCACCAACAGTACATTTATCTGATACACAGGTGGAAGTATTCTTCTGAAGAGGCAAACAAAAGGTATTCATGAAGTACCTCCATCACTTTGGCAGTGATTATTCTAAAATGCACAGGTGGGAAGTATCCATCGTGTCTAAGATCTGTGGATATATTTTTGGGGTCATGCGTTCCACAGCTATTTACGAACTCGCTTATTATCTTCTCTCATTCAAAACTTTTGAGGAGACTATTTTGATTTCATTGTGGTTATTTGTTTTCTCAATTTCACTCATAATCAGGATTCAACGTAGCACGGGTATTCTATTCAAGTTTATTGTCAAATACACAATACATTAGCGTCAACATATTACTATACTAAATACAAAACGACTTACATGTACACCTCTCAACATTCATCACTGAACTGAGCAAGTTGAGAAAATTTACATCAATCTAAATACAGATTGAATATAATTCATTCTTATTGACATTCTCATTTCATTCATTATTATAATGTATACGTACATAAAAAAGAAATTATGTATAGTTCATCCATAACAGGACAAATTTGAGTTGTGTACAACCAAAAGTGGGAGGTTCAGGGTGTAGGACACGAACGTTTAAATAGATAATTAAGTTTCTCCTATATAGTCCCGATGTTTAATACAAAAGTTTCATTTTAAGTTAACTCAATTTCTTCACTTTTGAAATCAACTGATGATAAATTTTGAAGCTAGCAGTACTTTTTTTTCTTCTATTATCTGATATTAATTCGGGTCTGGAAGATTTTGAAATGTTGATCTTTATAAATTATTCTTAACAGAGTGCACTCGCAAAACGGCATCAGATTATCTTACGAAATAGGAATGATGATTTATGTATACACTCTAAAAACTCAAGGGCTGAGGAGTGACCACCTTTTCAAAATGTCAAATCTACACTTTTAACATGCTGGATTCAACCTTTATAGTGTTGGATCCAACATGTTCAAAGTGTTAATGTACCATTTTGATAAAGTTGTCACTCCTCAGCCCTTTTAAATGGTCATTTAACATTTTAGTTTTTAGAGTGTATATGCATACAACATATTTCATCATTAGCAGTCTATGAGTTGAAAACATACTTCAAATGAAAACATAAGAACATAGGTTATACACAGTAGGTAATTAATTTTGTAACTATGCCAATACAGTACCAAATAATATAATCAGATGAGAGTTGGAAGAAAACAAATGTTGATAGTTAAGTAACTTGTTTGTATAGGGTAATAACTTTCAGCAACTTCTTATGACGAAGATAGATTAAATAAAGCATAATTATTTGGACATTTTGTAACGACCATGTAATATGTAATATATTTTCAAATTGATTTTCCTTTCATACGCCTCGACCGAAAGATGGCGCAATTGAAAATAAAGTACAGCAGTGGTATAGTTCCATGTAAGTCGGTATTAAAAATACCATGCCTTTAACATAAATCATGCCAAAGAGAAATCAAATATCATTGCCATGGCATTGTATGACGCGCATCAACTATTTATTGAGATTATTCTAACTTACCATACAAAACCAAACATCTCGAAAGCGGAGACTGTAAATTTACAATAGGAAACATATGTAAACTAGGAAGACAAAGACATATTTATTACTATTGAGAATGAGGTAAATACGTAACTGTAATACATGTATTTAGATAAGTAGAGACGGATAATGCTATAATAAAATACATCTACAAACAATTATCCACAATATCTTACAACGTTAGTAAAGAACGCTTTGTAGTTTCTTTTCTACAGTTGGCACATCTCCCTCAATAACAGCATAGTAAAACTACTATTATTTATTTCCTAAAACGACCGCTTTTATAACAAAACATAGTTGGAACAAGGTGAAACTATATATACATCTTATATACAAAATAGTTCTGTTAAAAATCTCCTCTCATTTATGCTCGATGTGTTCTCATAATGAAAGAGACATAGTGCGTGTTCTCACATAGATTTATCCCGGGATTCTAATTGCAACTTGATTTGAATCATGATTGCTGTCCAAATATTGTGTTCCGACGTGTAAATGAACGATAAATAGGACATTATTTACATGTATGTGCGATACTGCGATGTACAGACGTTAATACGTTTTTTTGTACATGTAACGTGATCAAAGCAAGTTTAAAATAATGATTCATGGAATCAAATCTACGTGTGAACGCGCAGATAAAAACACATTATTCAACTGTATATATAAAATGATCAATGCCCTCCTCACACCGGAGTAATTGTGAATACAAGGACAGAATACAATATGCAATTCTTACAACAGATTTGTACATAATAGGGTTGAGAAGTATATCCATGTGCGCCTTTGTTATCGAGCTTCAAAGCAATAACGATTCGAAAGATTGGGAAAAAAGGCAAAAGAGAAAAATTAAAGAAAATTATATTAATTAGAATGAAGTAAAGGTAACAGAAGAACTTGTTTAAAAGTACTCAGGGCCAATATGAAACAATGGGACTTGGCTTAGAAATCATATTTCATAAGACCTAAAACCCTTAAACAAGATTCCGACAATATCCTCTTGATACAATTTTTATATTCTGCTTTCAGTTTGAGGAATGTTCTCTTAGAGCACATTACTTTGCGATGATCATAATGTTTAAAGGATAATTTTTCAAATACCCCACACGCCCAGAAACCTTTGGGTGTTGACTTGGCATGTCCGCTTCAAACAACTCTATTTACAGCCTCTTCAGCCTACATGTCTTGGAAAAATTAGTGGAGGTTTATCGTTAATGACAGACGCAGAATGGCATTTACTTTTTGAATGGGAGAATATTGTGGACTTCGAGATACTTTCAGAAAGGTTGAAACTACCAGTCATTATGCTTAAAAAGAGCATTAAAATTGTAATTGTTTATGTTCTTTTCCACTAGGACTACCCTTTGTAATCTTAACAATCAGCAGAATACACATACTGACACTTTGAGAAATAGTCAAAAGATATTCCCGCCGTGCATGCGCCGTGTTATCCGTCCACTCCATTAAAAAAGAGGAGCTTCTTGAAAATCAATCGGAGACTCTTCTGCTAGAATATAGGTACTCTATCTTCTGCATCATCACAGCGCCATCTATCGTCTGGATCGTGTACATATTATCATGGTTTTCAACTCTGTCTAGATTTTGGTCATCTGTTGAAAAAGTATAGCTATAAACAAATACGGTACTGATATACAGCCATTGGTGTCTTTTATCAATAAGGAACACCTTGAAAGTTCGTTGCGCGACGTTGAGAAATATTATTATTACTGCAACATCAAGGGCTTGTTGAGGTACCATGTTGCTATGGTTACGCCGTAACCGACGCGCATCCCAGAAAATCGCTGGTAAAATGACGAGGGTAACCCGGATCCACTTCGTACTTGCCCTTTGCTACACGATAGTACTTCTTTCCTCGTAGCAAGTAAGAATTTCCTATAAAGAAATGTGAAAAGGGTAAAACAATAGATATGTAAATGGTTGGAACAACATTAGAATTCATCGATCTAAAAAGTCTCTCTTACACAAAAATGCTTCCCCCTACTCTTATACGAATAGTGCAGTGGGTTCTTAACGTGCAAAAGTAGTGACTCTTCTCTACACGGGGCCTCCATTTAACGTCCTATCCGAGGGACGGAGTGTTTTCCACTTAACATAACCTGCGTCTATGAACAAGGGAAGGGAAACGTTAACACACAACGCAGGCTTCAGTCATCCGCCTGGGTGGGAGTCGAACCCGGGATCTTTGGTTCGACAGGCGGACGCTTTACCGACTGAGCCAACACGGACTGAGGAGTTCGACTGAATACTCACCATCATCATGTTGGAAAGCTGCCGTGACTTTATCCCCGAGACCAGTGAAGACCTCTCCAATCTTCTTAGGGTATCCGTTATCCACAGACTTCTTCCTCTCATCGAATCTCCAGACCTGGTCTCCTTTAAAGAAGAAGGTCTTAGCCTTGGTCTTAGATAACGCGGCATCCACCCCCTTGGGTAGGCCTAGCTCAGCCACCGGTCGGGGGTAGCCGGGCTCCATTTGGGAGCCAAAGTACACCCAATATTTGGCACCTGCAAAGAATGAAGAGATGAAGCAAGATGTGTCAGTCTCATTAGGACAAATTAAACATAATGGTAATATCAAAGTATATTCAATAACAAAATAAGCTTGAATATTGATAAATCTCTAAGCTTTTAACCCCTGTCTATTGCAATAAGGCCGGGCCGCCATGGATCTCGATCTTGGAGTGAAAACAAAATGTAACTTGTATGACAAGACAAACAAAAATAATGTTCTTTTTCTCTTCAACCTATTATACGATTCCTTATTGTCTTCAATAATCGTTGAATCCGATCAGTTGAAATAAGGTCACGAATAGTCGCGGCATAAATTAATTAATTCTCAAACGTAAATTAGCAAATGGACGGAGGGGGGGGGGGGGGGTAAGGAATTCACCTAGGCTGTTTTAAGATTGGTTTACCATGAGCACAAGTTTTTCAATATGTCTTATAATATTATCGAATATTTAGGAGCGCTAAAAACAATAAGTACCATAGCGCTTACAAATACAAATATATAAAAAGATGACAAAAATGTGCAGTATATCATTTCATTTGAAAAGTACTTTTATCTAAAATGTCTCTGTTTAGTTTAGCTCCAATATACCCTTACTTTCTAAATCAAACTGAAAGATTTACCTCTGAAGAAGACTGTCTTTCCATCTCTTCTCTGATATGATGCCCTGATGTTAGCCGGCAGGTGGTACCATTTATCATGGATCTTACGACCATCCTTAGGAGTGACGAGTAAACGACGCCATGAACGCCAATAAAATTTACCCTAAAGAAGAACAAAAGAGACAAAGTGTTATAATATTTAGCTGAGAGAGAGAGAGAGAGAGAGAGAGAGTAAAGAGAAAACGGTCACGCAACTTATTTAAGAATATGATACCTTTTCCACCGTTCGATGGGAGGGGCGGGGAAGGTGGCACGTGCCCCCTGTAACTATGGCGTTGTTCACGAGTCCCAATATGTAATCATTTTTCAGAACACACTTTGATTCAGTTAAAGTTAGGTCTTTTACTTCCCGTAATGGTCATAACTTCCATGACGTTTGCATTATAATACATGCAGGGGCGTCGCTAGACCTTTTTCAGTGGGGGGGTGTAGAGGCCAACGATTACCGACAAAACTAGCCACCAATTACCGACAAAATTAAATTTCCAATATCTACAAATTAAACCCTATAAACCTGGGGCCGAAGGCTAAATTGTTTTTCCATGGACTATCTATAGTACTTGCATATGCGCAAAATGGTTAATTTCTTTGACGACATAAATATACGAATTATTTCTTCAATTTAGCCAGCATCATAGCTATATATTTTAATGACGGCGCGGAGCTAGGATCTTATTTTAGGGAGGGGCGGTAGTGAGCAAGAGAATCACTTAAAAGCGCGCTCATTAGGGGGGTGTGGGTGATGGGCCTCCCGCGCGAAGCGCGGAAGCTTAGACGTTTCCTTAAATTATTAGAAAAAGAAGACGATTAATTGTACCGTTTTCGACTGGTAATCCTTGGCTGGATGAAGTTCCCCCCCCCCCCTCCCGCGCGAAGCGCGAAAGCTTTGACGTTTCATTAAATTATTATAAAAAAAGAAGACGATTTACTGTACCGTTCTCAACTGTTTATCCTTTTCTGAATTCAGTATCCCCCCTCCCGAGCAAAGCGCGGAAGCTTTGACGTTTCATTAAATTATGAGAAAAAGCAGACGATTCGGTGTACTGTTCTCGACTCTTAATCCTTATCTGTATGAAGCTTCCCCCCTCCCGCGCGAAGCGCGGAAGTTTTGACGTTTCATGAAATTATTAGAGAAAGAAGACGATTCGTCGTACAGTTTTTTACTCTAAATAAGCCCTATTAATTGTGTCTGAATTCAGTTTCCCCCTCTCGCGCGAAGCGCGGAAGCTTTGACGTTTCCTTACTGAATGATTAGACAAAGAACACGATTCGTCGTACAGTTTTTGACTCTAAATAAGCCCTACTGATTTTGTCTGAATTCAGTTTCCCCCTCTCGCGTGAAGCGCGGAAGCTTTGACGTTTCCTTAAATTATTAGAGATAGAAGACGATTCATTGTACCGTTCTCGACTCGTCTAAATGAAGTTTTACCCTTCTAAATTTTTGGCGTTTCATCACAATATAGAGAAAGGAAAACGATTCATCGTACCGTTTTCGACTCTTATTAAGCCCTATTCATCTGAATTCAGTTTACCCCTCTCGAAGCGCGAAACCTTTTACGTTTCCTCAATTTATTAGAGAAAGAACACGAATCGTTGTACCGTTTTCGACTCTAAATAAGCCCTATTGATTTTGTCTGAATAAAGTTTCCCCCTCTCGCGCGAAGCGCGGAAGCTTTGACGTTTCCTTAAATCATTAGAGAAAGAAGACGATTCGTCGTACCGTTTACGACTTGTCTATATGAAGTTTTCCCCTTCTGCGCGAAGCGCGGAATTTTAGGCGTTTCATCACAATATAAAGAAAGGAAGACGATTCATCGTACCGTTTTCGACTCCTATTAAGCCCTATTCATCTGAATTCAGTTTCCTCCACTCGCGCGAAGCGCGAAAGCTGTGACGTTTACTCAAATTATTAGAGAAAGAACAAGATTCGTTGTACCGTTTTCGACTTTAAATAAGCCCTACTGATTTTGTCTGAATTCAGTTTCCCCCTCTCGCGCGAAGCGCGGAAGCTTTGACGTTTCCTTAAATTATTAGAGATAGAAGACGATTCATTGTACCGTTCTCGACTCGTCTAAATGAAGTTTTACCCTTCTAAATTTTTGGCGTTTCATCACAATATAGAGAAAGGAAGACGATTCATCGTACTGTTTTCGACTCTTATTAAGCCCTATTCATCTGAATTCAGTTTACCCCTCTCGCGCGAAGCGCGAAACCTTTGACGTTTCCTCAATTTATTAGAGAAAGAACACGAATCGTTGTACCGTTTTCGACTCTAAATAAGCCCTATTAATTTTGTCTGAATAAAGTTTCCCCCTCTCGCGCGAGGCGCGGAAGCTTTGACGTTTCCTTAAATCATTAGAGAAAGAAGACGATTCGTCGTACCGTTTACGACTTGTCTATATGAAGTTTTCCCCTTCTGCGCGAAGCGCGGAATTTTGGGCGTTTCATCACAATATAAAGAAAGGAAGACGATTCATCGTACCGTTTTCGACTCCTATTAAGCCCTATTCATCTGAATTCAGTTTCCTCCACTCGCGCGAAGCGCGAAAGCTGTGACGTTTACTCAAATTATTAGAGAAAGAACAAGATTCGTTGTACCGTTTTCGACTCTAAATAAGCCCTATTAATTTTATCTGAATTCAGTTTCCCCCTCTCGCGCGAAGCGCGGAAGCTTTGGCGTTTCCATAAATTATTAGAGAAAAAAGACGATTCGTCGTACCGTTCTCGACTCGTCTAAATGAAGTTTCCCCTTCCGCGCGAAGCGCGGAATTTTTGGCGTTTCATCACAATATAGAGAAAAGAAGACGATTCCTCGTACCGTTTTCGTATCTTATTAAGCCATATTCATGTGAATTCAGTTTACCCCTCTCGCGCGAAGCGCGAAAGCTTTGACGTTTACTCAAATTATTAGAGAAAGAACATGACTCGTTGTACCGTTTTCGACTCTAAATAAGCCCTATTAATTTTGTTTGAATAAGGTTTCCCCCTCTCGCGCGAAGCGCGGAAGCTTTGAGGTTTCCTTAAATCATTAGAGAAAGAAGACGATTTGTCGTACCCGGTTCTTGACTCGTCTATATGAAGTTTTCCCCTATTGCGCGAAGCGCGGGATTTTTGGCTTTTCATCACAATATAGAGAAAGCAAGACGATTCCTCTTACCGTTTTCGATCTTATTAAGCCCTATTCATCTGAATTCAGTTTCCCCCTTTGACGTTTCCTCAAATTATTAGAGAAAGAACACGATTCGTTGTACCGTTTACGACTTTTAGTAAGCCCTATTTGTCTGAATTCAGTTTCCCACTTTCGCGCGAAGCGCGGAAGCTTTGATGTTTCCTTACATTATTAGAGAAAGAAGACGATTCGTTGTACCGTTCTCGACTCGTCTAAATGAAGTTTCCCCTTCCGCGCAAAGCGCGGAATTTTTGGCGTTTCATCACAATATAAAGAAAGAAAGACGATTCGTCGTACCGTTGTTGACTCTTAAACCTTGTTTGAATTTAGTTCCCCCGAAAATGTTAAACCTCTGATTTCTTTAGCTGATATTATAGGAAAGTGAAACTTCGAGAAAATACAAGTATTGTAGTTGTAGTCACTCTCGAAGTCGTCACAGCGGATAAGAAGTCACAGTTCGTTGGGAAAAAAACTTGTCGGCCGACCGACAATATACATCTCACCGACTTCAAACTTCTGCATTGATATAGTACATGAGGATCGAGCAAGAATACCGACACAGCTGACCCGACACAGCAACATATTTACCCATGTCTTTCTTGCTTCCTTGACGAGACGACTCCACCAAACAACCCCCTTCTCTCTTTTACTCTCACTCCTCCTCTCTCAGACTTTTACCTCCCCTTTCTCTCCTCTCTTTCACCCCCCGTTTCTTTTGTTTCCCTTTCACTCTTTTTTCTTCTTCTTTTCCTTTTCTTTCTTTTCTTTCTTTTCCTTTCTTTCCTCTCCTCCCTCTTTTTCTTTTTTTCTCTTTCTTTCTTCTCTTTTCTTTCCTTTCTTTTCCTTTCTTTCCTTTCTTTTCCTTTCTTTCTTTTCTTTTCCTTTTCTTTTTTCCTTTTCTTTCCCTTTCCCTCTCTTTTTTTCCCTCTCTTTTTTTCCCTCTCTTTTTTCCCTCTCTTTTTTTCCCCTCTCTCTTTTTCCCTCTCTTTTTTCCCCTCCCCCTTTTCTCTTTTTCCCGACGGCAGCGCAATTTTACCGACAATATCCTGACAGGTGGGGGGGTGTCGCACCCCCCCACACCCCCCCTTTGGCGACGCCCCTGAATACATGTATTATCGTCGTACCCTCGGGTAGGTCAATCACTCACTTTCTAAAAACTGGTAACTAAAGAATTAATATGACTGATTCAATTATCATAAAGATCTGATTATTGTTCGAAGATGTGGTTGTTATCCAAACATTTTTCTTTCGAAGGGCCCCTGCATTGTCTTTTATGAAGTGTCAGAGATATCTCAAGACGTTTCAGTCATGTAAAAGTCATCATTATACTCGACACGGAAGATGGAAGCGCCCTGACCTTTGACACAGCGAATGTATTTTGGCATGGTCGTCAAAGTGTTTCAATTTGGCATAGAATGCAAGAAGAGACACTTCTAAAAGTGATTTTTTTTTTAAATTTTTAAAATCATAATGATTAATGTTTAATAAAGAAAAATCCCGTTTCTTTTTCCAGAAGACGAATTTGAATACTTTATTAGTATATTTAAGTAAGAAAGAACAGATAATTATTATACCAACTCAAGAAGTAGGCCTAGTTTTAAAGGAATCACATACAAGTGTAACCAGTCTCGCTACTTACAACACCTTTAACAGCAAACAAAATCAGATGTTAGTAGTCCAAACATATAGAACAGTTCACCTAGTAAATATTTAGTTACTTATTTACATATGACATATTCTTATACAAACCTTGAATGTGTAGATACTGCCACTAATTGAAGTGACTGCGCTGTAACCAGACGTGCAATATGATTTCTTCAAAGGCTGTCGTACTAATGTTGATTTCGGTCTTGGACCTTGGTCTATTCTCACGTTGGGCACCCTAGGACTGGTCTTCGTTCCTATAAAAATCATCATAAAATAAGGGATAGGAAATAAGGAATAATGATTCTTCTTAGATCACTGACGATATGTGATTAGAGACACTGAACAAAACGATAATAATTTGATTGCAGGGCCCTCAGGGAGAACAGTATGAATACTGATGAGGCTACCCTGGGTAAACAAGACATAGTATTATTATTATAAGACAAGATCAGAAAGTGAAAATGGAAAGTGATTTTATTTTGATTTGTATGATCATGATGATAAATTATAAATATATTGATGAGTCACTTAAAATGACTTTAAAAAAAGAAGATTCTAATGCTTTTGCATAGAAAATGCAGATGAGTAGCCAAATGATGTATTTGGTAGAATTATGTGTTATAATTCAAGTTAAAAATAAAAGAAACTGATGTGTTATTTATTTGTATTTATAGTGCTTAATCAATTGAAAGTATACAATTTGTGCACCAAACATCGTAATGCATTGGATTCGTTTGCAAGATTAACCTGGATAAGGTATGAAGGGTTCGAAATACGTTAACATACAATGTATGCAGTGACATTTTTTAACAATTAGCAAATAATCGTCCATTTCGTGCATGCTGTATAGATTACAAATAAAACAATAATCATTATGACCAAAAACAAAATTCACAGCAAATTGTGAGGAAATTGAATTTGTTGTTATTAGGCACGAACTGATGCAAAAATAAAAATGATAAACCATGCGATTTAAGGAAAACGGAAAATAAAACTGAGGACGATGAGGAAACTATTTACTAGTCGTCATTTTGCATATTTATGCACATTTGAATAATCTAAGCTAGCATAAAATTCGTCCGAATGTCGAGTATTGCACACTTATCAGAAGTATTTTGATGTTCGTAAAATTAGTAATGACTTTGACTTGCATTTCTGATGATCTTATAATGCGCAAAATAAATTAATAAATATGTATGTGACTAAATTAATTATTAGTGGAGTACTCGAACGTAAAACTTAGATGCACGAAAATGAATTGAGTAAACAAATATTTTCAAATGAAAAACCTCACAGCAGCTGAATTCTTTTTATAAAGTACATTAATGAATGCAAATTGATGGAAATCGGTTAGAAAAAAAGAAAATCAGCTCAAAGAAATGGATGCTGGAATGAACTCTGGAAAACAGTTCTCGGTTGCTTACTCTTTTTGCTACGTTTACGTGATTTACGTTTACGCTTGGGTGGATTGGGGTTAGGTCCTATACAGAAAGAAACATGTCAGAGAGTGTGATGAAATATGAGAGTTAAGACAAAAGTACAAGATATCAACAAGAACAAAAACATAAACAGCAACAATAAGAACAACGATAACAACAATAACAACAACTACGAGCAAAATTTCAAAGAAGAAGACAACATTTAAACACTACAGCATAGCGAGGACACAAATAATGAAAATGGTCATAAAGAGGTAGAAGAAGAACAATAACAACACAAACTATTACAAGAAAAATGATAATAAGAAGAAAAACAAGAACAAGAAGAAAAATATGAAGCAGAGGAGGATAAAAGAAGAAGCGTCGGAGGAGGAGGAGGAGAGAGATGAGAAGATGATAGAAAAAATAATATATGTACACTTTTAATGTTGTAGTAGATGAACATACAGCTGTCAGAGAATGAGAAATGGTGAAAAGGGAAAGAAAATGTACAAGAAATGTGGTGACGATGAAACGTCAATTAAGTGATAACAAGACAAAAGAAAAGAATAAAAGACCTTGGTGAATTGGTGAAAATGTAAATAGCGCCACCTCCCATACCACTCAAAAACTCTTGGAGAACTATTACTACCAGAGTAGTGATTCATTTCTCTGGAAAGGAATAACAAATTCATAGTATCACGCTACCCAAATAATATGAACTGTAGATTCAGAAATCATACATTTCACGAACCATTGTTTCACAAATTACTTTCAGTAATGGAAATGAAGTGCAGGTGAATGGGCTAACTTTCAGATGTCTCATTGTCACCATACCCGGCACCATTTTCCCATTTGTTATGAAGTATGATGTCACATTGTCATCATACTTCTTTCTCAAAACTAGGTATATAGACAATCCCCAATAGAAATTCTAAATTCTAAAAATACAAATATTAACCGGGTGGTCCCTGTCTTAAGCCTATGTGAATGAAAAAATTTGCTAGTCATCAGGTTAACACTCTGAGTCTGTCAGTCATTCTGCATTACAATCATGGCTATTTGTTTAATTTAACAAAAAAAGATTTTAGACGTATATTATGATAACAGATATTAATTTGAATTTTCAAATAGTATAGTATATGGTCCTTCAAATGGCAGTATGTCCAGTTAATATTCAAAATGTTATGGTTTTAATATTATGATCATATTCTTACCATAAAGAGCTTGAACTCCTCTGATGTCATCGTTGGGTAGTTCAAAGTCCCTCATGAAGTGGTAGTGGGGCCACATAAGAGCTTCCGGGTCATTCGAATGATCCAAACCGAGGGCGTGGCCTATCTCGTGAGCTGCCGTCTGGAAAAAATTATATCCTGAAAATAATGGCAAAATAAAGAGATATAATAATAATAATAATATTTAGAGATTTATTCAATACATGTAGCATTGAATGAAATGAGCGAACAAGCGCTGCATATTGTTCAGCAAAATTATTAATGATTCGATTTACCGGGTAGTAAATTTTCTCTTCAATTTTGACATTTTTGTCTGACAAACGTACCATAATCATGATAATCGTAATAAAACTGGAGAATTTTGGCGGATATTTATCCCACTCCGTGCTTGTTTGACTAATCTGGCTGTCTCTAACATAACTGTGTTTGCCTTGATACCCGACAAGAGGGCTTAATTTTGACATCTTGATCTCCATTACATCTGAAATTACGTTTCCGTCATCATTATTTAGATAACCAAGTTCTTAAATTTCCTGTTCACATACAGCCTTTTATAGTGTTAATTATTGAAACGAAGGACATCGATAATCATATAATTCAACCCCCCCCCAAAAAAAAAACACGATAAAATTAAAACCTGGAATTTTAAATCTACCTCTGTCATTATTTCCTAATGTGAACACATCATCGTCATCAAAATGGATGTCGCCGTTGACTTCGCCCCATCCGCTCTTGGGTGAGAAGGCGTGCGCGAGGTCGCCGTTGGGTCCGTCGAAGATCGGATGCTCCAGGTCGTGCGAGTGACGACCCTTCATGAAAGCGATACGGACCATCGCCTGGTTGACTTCGTGGCCGTGGAGCTCAGTGAACACGAGAGGTGTGACGTCGCTCCAGACTTCGAAGGCGCGTTTGATGGTGTTTCGTAGATCGGAGAGTTTGATGCCGCCTCGCGTTGGGAAGTTCACCAGGCTGAGGAGGAGATGGAGAAATATTATGAAATTGTTATTGAATCAGAGTTACAATTAGCATTAGAAAGAAAAAAGAAGAGGAAACAATGGTGAAGATAAGCTTGAGTTCTGGTAATGATAGCAATTAAAAAAAAACAGAATCCAACAAAACTTACACTGAATGTTCAAGATTACAAATAAATGACATGTGCCGAACGATTCTGGTAGAAAATGTATAGGGGCTGAGTGATGAGCTTAATAGACATACAATGAAATAAAGATAACTAGACCCGACACCATGTGCTTAACACATGTCACTATGTGCAAATGAAAGTTTTTTTTTAAAGGTTGTCTTTATCTACTGCAGGCTAAACCATTCAGAATGAATTATAGCCATGTTGTCTCGATATACGATGCCCATACCAGAGCTCAAGTTTAGTTTTAATTCAAAGGTACTATTCAACATATTTCGTGAAAAGTGATGTGTTGGATATTTATCTCAATGTCTTACAAGAGAACAAGGCAACACAATTTTAAAGCGCAATGGATTAACTATACGTTTATAACATTAATGTGTTTATTTTGAAAATGGCAACTTGTATCGTTCTATGTGAACTGTTATAGCGTCGGCGATCTAAAAAGGATTCAAATACACATACTGCATCATTTAAATAAAGAAATCGTATAGCTAAAATTTCAAAGAAGACACTTTCCTTTGTTTATGGTAGTTCAAAGAGTTAAGAGCGAATGGCTTTCGAAAAAGTGACTTGCTTTAGAAAGTCCAGGCCAAGTGCACTTGGGAGTTCAAGGACCTTTGGCCAAAATTATTGAATAGCATCGAATAAAAAAAAAAAAAAAGATTTCTAGGTGACTTGCAATCTGTATTCTTTCTTGGAAGTGAAAAGAAAGAACTTTAAATTGTGTTAAAGACCTCCTGGTTGATTTGTTTTACACGTGTTTCATTTTACAAAGTATACCCTGACCACAATTAATTTGAAAAGAAGATCGCACGACAGCTAGGGCACAGCTGCGCGATCGGAAAATAATTTGATAACTCGTCGAAGAAAACGTCTGCTAACTCCATGGGTCCATGGGCGAATGCAAATAATTTAGTATTGCTCTCCCGGTGAACTTTTAGCACACAGCACAGGGTCGCCCCCAGCCAAAATTGAGCGCTGTCTTCCTCCTCCTTGGAAAGTGTAAATGAATGTTGTTCCTTTTTTATTGGTAAAATCAAATAATTTGGGGGAGGGGATGAGAGGGAGGGGATTACCAGGGGGCATAGATCATCTATATAGCCAGGGTTGGACAAAATGGGTGGCGCAACAATTAAATTATTTCGAATAAATGACGGAAATTAGGGCATGGACATTTTGTATGGAAGAAGATCACTCTCGGTAGTCTTTAGATGTGGTTTGTATACTAGAAAGTGGGACAAAGGTGAATTAAGTGAAGGAGAGAAGTAAAGAGGCTGGGGTGGGGAGGGAGAGAGAGAGAGAGAGAAAGAGAGAGAGAGAGAGAGAGAGAGAGAGAGAGAGAGAGACTGAGATACAGAAAGACGGAGAGAGACAGACAACCTGATAAAGGGGGAAGGCGAAACAAGGATAGTGCATCGGGACTGTTTTAAAGTTATATATTGAATGAATAGCGTTTTTAAATATGAACAATTTGATACAGTTTATACATGAAAGTTCCAGCTATCATAAGAGCATCACAAAGGGAAATAAAAGTTTGTTTGGTTTGTTGGAAGATGAACTAGTTTCATGTTGTTAAAATGTTTACGTTTAAATTAATTTCATTGAAAAGAAAACAGAAAAGAAGAAGAAAATGAGTAATATTAATATTAAGAAGAGGACGAAGAAGGAGAAGACGAAGAAGAAGAAGACAACAAGAAGAAGATGTAGTAGAAGAAAAAGAAGACGACGACGTCTGACTCGTTTTATTCAAAGGTAATATTTAAGATACAAAATGTAATTTGTTTCATTAATTCAAGACTGCATATAAAAGTATTGTAGTGTATGACACAAACTTTTTGAAATAGGTGGAATGTTTAGGGTCGATAAATAATGGACCTTGCACCAGTTGGTTGTACTGAAATTCTGACGTCTTTCCTCGTCCTTAAAATGTATTTTAATCAAATTATGATGTCCTCAGTGTACGAGGTCCCGTCACCTGACTGCCGTGGTTGAACTCTCGAATCCTTTTCTTAATAACATTAAATAGTTACAGAAAGTTCACTCCCTTGAACTGTTTAATTACATCTGAAGTGCGTCCGCTTGAAGGCCAGGATTCCTAATAGCTCACAATTTTAGGCCGACCAATAATATTTGGATCAGAAACGGTGAAAATTAGCATCCTGGACGTAAAAGGGATACATTGACACATTGAAATAAGGTATGTGCATCCTAATAGATGAGGGTTGCATGAAATAATTTAACCCAATGAAACTATTCAAAATTGCACTTGTTTCGGTAGAGTTAGAGTTTTGAACCTTTTTTTCGTCGTTTATTGCACTTTGCTTCACAGTCATTATATTATAGTCCTGATACGCTTTTTTGATTTCGTATTGAGCGGAATTTGAATTTCACCGCTTTCTTTCAGATGTTACTAACTAATCACCGTTATAAGGAGGAAAGTAGAGAGAGAGAGAGAGAGAGAGAGATGTGTGAAATAGAAATGGCGATTCGGGAGAGTCTTGCTTGTTTTGCACTGATAATAACTGTGGTCATAATAAAATACTATCACTTGTCCGTGAAAAATTTCCCCAAATCAGTTTACGCTTTCAAATGTAACCAGTGCCTTAAAAATTCAAAGAGACGCAATAAATTGGGATGTAAAAAGAATAAGCACACACCCCCAGGCACACACCCGCCCCATAATGAACCTAAAATTACAATTTCGTCTTCAGAGTCCCGGATGCAGATGATTCTACATCCTACCCTTCCATCAACAAGGCACGTCTTAGAGATGGGCATCAGTTCGCACGTTCAGACATGATAAAGATCATGTTTGACCACGGAGAAGGCGGGTTGGTTTACCCATGGTTTACCCTTGGAGGTGGGCTAGTATTACAGTGTAATGTGAACGCTTCCGTCTCGCAGAGGGACTCCAGATGTTTAAAGAAGCAGGTACTTCGCTACTGCAGTGGTTAGGTTTTACAGTTAATGCACAAAGTGTACGTTAGTAGTAGTGGTGATAATTTTACCTGACTGCTAAGAAAGCACAAATGCTTGTTAGGAAGCAACCTGAGGACCGACGGCTTCAGTTCCTCTCCGAGGAGACCTGGTAATGATGATTAATGCCTTACCAAAGGGCACTAGCGCATCGCCTTAGTTTCGAACCCGGGTCACCGGATTACGAGACCATTGCTCTACCGACTGAGCTATCGCGCCTTGTAAGTTCAGAAAAGGAGCACCCTAATAAGGTGTTTCACAACGAGAATGGCTGCTTATAAAACATTAAACAATAATAATCTTTACACCAAGAGAGGAAATGTATTTTTTTATGGCAGAAAACTGAAGGACTCCATCTTACTCCTACCTTGCTATCTTAAGTAGACATGCTCAGTCAGGAACAATAGTTTATCTGCATTTATCGCACAAAATAGCGATTTGCCCCTATATCGAACTTGGTCGATAAGGGTGCATACGCCCCTCGTGTTGAAGCAATGAGAACAAGTCATAATTATATTATATCCCCATTCATGGTTAGTCTGTTTGTTTAATGATATTTATGAAGAAAACAAATTCTATAGTGCAACATTATGAGGTATGAACGCGGTGTGTATGCGCTCCTGTCGACAGATAGAGCTTGGACAGTAGCGATAAAACGTTACTTTCCGCAGTAGCGGAAACTCGATACTGGCACAAACTGTTTTGGTTCGTTTTGTTTGTTCGTTGTTGTTGTTGTTGTTGTTTTTTTTTTTTTTTTGGGGGGGGGTGATATTTTTTAATTAGTTTTGTATTAATGCTTCGTCAATGTCGTATGTTTTAATTTGGGGAAGGGGATAATTAGGAAAAGAATTTTTTTTCATTCAAATTAATTTAGTTATGTATATTGTGTATATTGTGTATATTATGTACTCTATTATGTTATGTAATGTAATTTGCAATAAATGGTATTTGTATGATGTACATGTACATGTATTAAATGAAGACAATACAAAAATACTACAAAACAAAAAACTGTGGATTACCTGTATGTTATTTGACTTGAATCCCACTTATAGCGCCCATCTGCGATGTCATACCGCCGAACACGATGATGCCCCGCCCTGTTCTCCACCGTCTCGTTATGTAACGACTCCCCTACGTCTGGATAGCCGCATCTCGGCTCCCACATCACACCCCTGGTCCTCTCATCCAGCTCCCCCGTCACTGGTAGCTTGTAGAACTCTTGGAACCTCGAGATCGCATCCGTCACGACTGGTATATCTTTCTCGGCCTCGAAGGTGAACTCGTAGTTCCGCGGCCTGAGATAGCCATTGCGTATGAGGTAGCTGTATTCCTGGGTACGAGAAATGGAAGAACGAAGAAAAGACAAACACTTTGATTATGAAATTGAATGATAATCAGGAATATTACAATGATTGGTAAGGTTAGCAGGCGTTATAACGTAAGAATTAAAAAAAAAAAAATGTTAATTGATTTTAAAAACATATGGAGAAGAAAGTCAGTTAAAAATTACAAATCGAGCATAAATTAAAAATTACAAGTTGACTTTAAACTGTCATGTTAAAAAAATGACGAGAATGAATAATTCTGTGGTAACTTTCAGCGATCTCTCTCTCTCTCTCTCTCTCTCTCTCTCTCTTCCCCCTCTCTCTCTTTCTCTTCGTCTCTCTTCCCCCTCCCTGTATCTTTCTCTCTCTCTCTCTCTCTCTCTCCCTCTCTCTCTATGTCTGTCTGTCAGTCTGGTCGTCTGTCTCCCTCTCCCTCCCACTTTCTCGCATTCTCCAAAAAGATACTCAGTTCTCTCTCTCTCTCTCTATTTGTTTAATGCTAAAGTTGAACAAAGTAATCATGGCAATGGCCCATAAATTCCTAAGATAGACAAAATAAATAAGCAAGTTTATTTTATATCCCCAAATGCTGAATCTTTGAACAGTAACAACAAATGCAAATCCACCATGCATTTTCTCAAATAGTACACTTGGGTTTAAAATATGTGCAAGATTGCGATTATCTTTTTACTTCTGTCATATTTCATGTTATCCATTGTCAGTTTTGTTCAAAAGAACACGACGAAATGTAATAAAAACGTAGAAGAACTTTGCATAAACTTCGGTACATAAAAAGTATCAAAACACTTTCATTTTCTGATAGTTACTTTTATTATTCCTAAAGAGAGAGGGAGAGGGGAGGGGGGGGGGGGGTGCAGGAAGGTACCTGTCATGCTACAAACAGGTGATTCTTGGAACCCGGAAATAAATATTTCCTTCAGGTAAAAATAAACTCTACAATTTCCTTTAGTTTAATCTTATGATCATTTCAAGTCTTGTCACATTTGATTTTTAGTAAACACTTCTGCCGAAAATGTACTGCTCACAAAATTCAAAGAATAATAAATTGTTTCCTCATTACCTATAACGAAATAAATATATTCGAACTTTGAAAGGACACAGATTTCATCATCTTTTGTTAGATAATAGACATGATTATTAAACTTCCCTGGCAAGCAAACTATTTTGGCTCGTACGCTATAAATAATACTTGAACACAACAGTGACTTACAAACGGGTAAAGTAAAGAGGAAGGCACCTATGAGAAACAAAAGAATATCTAAAATTGAAATAATCAATATGATTATGATCTCGGTGACAAGCCGAGGAAAGACATGGAGGAAAATAGCTAAACAAGTTATTTGGACGGCGACTGAAATATTGTGCAAACAAAAGGGTAAATGACGCACAAGATGAGAGATGTTTAATAACAAGGGAAGTTAGCTATTGCTGACTGTAAATAGCGTCTTCGATGGAAGATATTGTAAATGCATTTGTATTTACGTGATGAAATTCACCATTGTCATTGTCTTCTACCATTTCAAACATAAGAGTAAAATCTACCAGTACAGTTGTATCAGGGATACGAGAGTACCCCTGTATTTGTCCGGACAATGGAAACGATAAAGATGTGCACTATTGGGCTCTGTTGTTTCAATGACTCTCTCTCTCCTTCGGGAAATACAGATGTATTACATTAATTATATCAGCTTGAATGTGTTATCTTATTATATTACACATTCCCTTCACTGTCACATTCATTTACAAACATCCAACATGATAAACAGAATCAAATCAAAAGTGAATCCTTCCTGGGTGGGCATATTGTGGTTTGTTTATAATTGAGTATCAAAACAAAATTAAATCAACACGCAGGATTCGTATGATTATCAGGAGTGGAACGGGATTGTTATCCTTATTGTAGGAGTAGCTCAGGACAGAATACAAAGCTAAAGAGTTAGATCATGGCGTGGTCGGTAGAGATGTCACCAGATTATTCAAGTGTTACGCGGTTCGAATCCCTGCAACGGAACTTGCTTTCTACGGCATACATGACGCTGCAATCGCCACTCTATACCCAGTTGAGAAAAAGTTCCAGGATGAAGAGATTCCTTGAAACATGGCGTCTTGAGGCTAAAGCGGATATAATATAACTCAGCTGCCTCGGAAATTCCTAGATGGCTCAATTAGTGAGATGTTTTATTACATCATTTATATCTAATTCACTTTAGACTACATGTCTCGCATGTCAAAACATGTTTGGAGGCTTGTAAGTAAAACAGAATTGTCTTTTTTTTTTATATTACTGAATATTTAAGTATCAGGACTATATAACTGTGATGCAAAGTGCAATAAATGACGAAATAAAGGTTAACAACTCTAACTGTCTTCTAAAAAGGGGGGCCTCTTACAAAGTTCAGAAAAAATACAGATGACTAGACTTCGCTGTCAATGTAGGCCGCATAATATTTGTTTTGAGAGACGAAACTCGATCTGTGGATTTGAAAACTTCTCAAATACCATATCTAGGTTTGAGCCCACGAACCCTGGGAAAGCGAAGTGATGAAGAACGCTTTGCACCCGGGCGTGAGAGGCAGCAGACCTATAAGAAGTGCATCATCGGAATTGATCCTAAGACTTAGAGGGCGGTTTGTCTGATGTGACGTAAGCATTACATCATGATCAGCATCCAGACTAAACATTGGAAAGCTTCTGTTTGATGTTTCTATGATTATTATTGAAGCCGTGAGGATAATATCAGCGATAACAGTCGAAGCCATTGATTATAGGAGGGTTTGGCCAACCTGGTTCGACTTGCGCACTTATAGTTATACAGCATTGTTTGGTAAGCAAAACACGAAATAATATACACCATGTGTGACCAATTCAAATCAAGTTGGCCAAACTCTGTGTATAGATGGCTCTGACCTCAGGCTTAGTATAAAAGTAGCATTAATGTGCACCCTAATCGGACAGCAAAACAATCTTTCTACCCCTCTCCCCCCCCCCCATTATTGTACCTAACTTAAATAGCTGTGCCAAACCAAAGTCAAATTATTTTTAGGTCGTTGACAATTTAATAGTATTTTCTTAACATCGTTGAACCTTATTAACTATCTCTGTAAGTATATTTGTCTCATTTTTTGTTTGCCTAAAGCACCTTCATCATAATATACATGTAAAAATAAAAATGAATAAATGAAAGCTAGTGAACATTAAATGCCTAATCAAGAAAACTCATCAAATAGAGTTCAACTGAATAAACAGGTATAAACCATTCAAAACTTTCATGAAACCTTGGTCATACACGTGGTTTTAGCGTCTCGTGTTGTACTAAAAACCCACCAACAACACCTAAAACAACAAAATCAAAACAATAACTCTAAATGAGAGCATTGGGCACCCGTGGTTGGATTTATTTCTGAAATGTACGTTACTTATCATTCTTTGTTTTAATGATGTAAGGTTTTTTATGTCATTTTAAACGTAACTTTACATTTTAGTTATTACGTATTAATGGAAAATATGTGACATGGATCATGGTTCAGATATTGGAACAAAATCTTGCGGTAAAGTTTTTTGATTCACCAACATTTTCTACGGATATACATCAGCTCAGAGCGGTACATTAATGTTGTTGAGCGATTAGTAATCCTTGAATTTCATCCGAAATGTCTTGTGGAGGAAACTTAATCCCTTGATGTCACAAAGGTAACTTATGACAGGCCCTAAACATAATAATAAATTGCTTATAAATCGGCTTTCATTCAACAGTAGGTGAACCCCCTCGCACACGAAGTGTTGATGTATTTTTGTTAAAAGGCAACATAGGAAAACATGTGACGATGGCGAATAGTTTCTGTTAGGAGAGGTGGTCTAGTCTCAGAGAGATGGAACTAGATAGGGGGAAGGTGGGTGTAAGGGCCATGAACTTGATAACAAGGGATACCTGTGCACTTTCACTTTGAGAACATGAATCATACACGCTAGAATCCATCTTGGGGATTCCTTATGCAGTTTTAAACCAACAAGGCTTGGGAAATTTGTAGCACTGATCGTACCTGAATATCGAGTGGGCTTAATAAAATAAAATGTATCTTCAAATTGTTTGTACAAGTACACCTGTACACCCACTTGAGTCTTGAGATGGCTCAATTTGTTACTATTTAGTGAATAGTGGTTATTATTAATAGTGGTTACAGCTTCTTATAAATCAACATCCAATTTGGTATAGGCCTAGGTGGTCTGAGACGTAATAACTTTATCATATTCTCCAATACCGTAACCACCGTTATCACCATCTTCATCATTAACACCATTATACACTATGTATGTGAGGTGCAATCTCTCTTTGAGAAAGCAACAAATCTTGGACAAATCAGTGGAATTGATGTAATAATCTTCAAAACCACCACCACCATCATCATCATCATCAGCAGCAGCATCGGCATCATCATCAGCATCATCATCATCATTGGCATCATCATCCTCATCCTCATCATCGGCATCATCATCATCATCATTATCATTATCATTATCATCCTCATCACTATCATCATCACCATCATCATCATCATCATATCTGTAAAACTTACTTTGTGTGTGATGTGCAATCTGTCTTTGAGAAAGCGAGGAATCCTGGGCGGAATAGCTGCGGGGAATGTGAGTGCAATCAGGTTGAGGAGAACGAGAAGTAGCAAAGCCGTATCCATGGTAACGGACGTCTTTCTGTATAAACAAAACATAACAAGACACAAGCGGGTCAAGTAATGATATCTCCGAAGTGTGTGTAATTCAAGAATAAACAAGTTCCGGCGGGAGAAATCCAGAGTGTGACGTTTAACTTGAATTCTGTCAAACCAGCAACTCATCGGGAAAAAGTTGACTGAAACAAAACGAAACTTGAATCAACGAATTCTGGAAAACTGAAAGGTTATACTACGAGAATGGTTTAAACATAACACAAAATATTCTCATTCTCATCCCCTCTCTCGTTCCCTCTCTCTCTCTCTCTCTCTCTCTCCCTCTCGCTCTCTCTCTCTCTCTCTCTCTCTCTCTCTCTTTCTCTCTCTCTCTCTCTGTTTGTTTGTAATCACATACACACTCTGTCTCTAGTTTCTAACATGCATTACTTTGCAAGCCTGGTTTAGCGAGAGAACACCTTTCAAATCTTTGAATTATATTCTTTCCCTTGAAATCACTTCCTTCGAAACTGTATTGATTACCCCCCCCCCCCCCAAAAAAAAAAAAAAAAGAGAGGACAAAATAAGATATGCAGCCACACCCCGTTTGTGCGTGTGTTTCAGTTTCAGTTTTTCAGTTTTCAGTTTCATTTATTTCTCCTCAAGAGATCAACAGATAAAAAATACATACATAAACAGACAAATGTATGACAATACATATGAGAATTGAAGTACCATTACCTAATAAACAAACTTAAACAAAAAAGCCCAATATTGAATCTGATGTTTAGATAATAACAATATATCATATTTCCTTCTAAAAACAGATACCGAAGAGCTATTCTGAATGTTAGAGAGAATTGAATTCAAACACGATGTTAGGTTTCCAAAGAGGACCGGTAATTTGTATGCAACCTAACAGCACCATTTTCCACAGTTGCCGTCCTTAACCCGGGTGTATCGCTACCAAACATGAATAAATTAGTCGCATGTTTCGAGTGCTTCATATCTGGGACCCGCCTTATAAGGAGTTGCAATTGATCCTAATCATTTGCAAATCCTCTAAGCAATCGCAAGTTTACAGTCGACTGTCTCTTATGTGCAAAGATGCGTTTGATATCAATCGCAAATGCGTTGCGTTTAATCGCAACTGTTTATAAGACGGGCCCAAGGTTACATAGTAAAAATGCAGTTTCATTTTCAATTTCTTTATTCAAAAGCGCTTTAAAATACTTCATTGTGATGTAGCCGTCTAACCTTATTATCATTATCATAAATATGTACAGGTGGTTTAAATTCGAAATGAACAAGAGGCAGTTATTATAATAAATTTGATACTGAATGTTTCTCCAGGGCCTTAAAAGGCAAAATCAAGATTGTTATCTCCGCACCTTGATACGAACTTGTGCGGAGAACAGAAGCACTTGGGACGATCTAAATCGAAACCAATTTTCATATACGTATTGATCATGTCAGGGTAGTCCCCATCGCACAAACCTTTGCTTTTCTATATTCCAGACTTCTGGTTTGTATCAAAACGAATATGAAAGCTTGTATGACAACTTATATAAGAGTTGAACGTATTTCTATGATACAGCACAAAGTGTTGTTACAGATTACAAAATGCATTTTTAGACAAAATTAGCATAATCTATTGTTACGACTTTCG
The DNA here is from genome assembly GCA_035222895.1 of Strongylocentrotus droebachiensis. Taxonomy (NCBI): domain Eukaryota; kingdom Metazoa; phylum Echinodermata; class Echinoidea; order Camarodonta; family Strongylocentrotidae; genus Strongylocentrotus; species Strongylocentrotus droebachiensis. Next base: position 10,742 of record JAVYIG010013062.1, on the reverse strand, counting down.
ATAGAATAAGTGGGTTTTACATTGTAATTGCTAAATAAAACAAATAAATCAACACCAAACAAAGTACATCATACGACTGAAGAACATGCAACTGTTTCTCTGTTTGAAACCTCCATGATCCAATAATGACTAGCCTAATAATCATGACTTATATTACACTTGTCCCTTTAAAACGTAGCCTCACACTAGCTCCCCGCTGACTCAGCTGAAAATCTTTCATGTTTTAATTACAAACACTTGTTTAATCATCATACTCCTTCAACAGCCGATTCTAGTGTGAATGTTTATGAAAGATTAGATACAAAATAATTTCTAAAAAAAACACGAGCCAGGGTTATATAAAATGCACATGCCACGAAGAGTATAATACATGTACATGAAAATCAATGGATGGTTCGGGAAACAAAAACAATGAACTACTTGATAAACAGAGTAACAAATAGTGAAGATGTTCTAACTACTTTCCCCTACTTTCTATCGTAATATCATTTATTAAATGATATTACGATAATAATCAAGAAGAAAATTCAATAGGTTTTGATAATAATAACAAACAAGTATAACCCGAATACAATTATTTTCAAAATTGTTAGCTAAAATGACCAAGAGGTTGGAGCAAGGTCTTTAAAAACTAGAACCACAAGATATCTTGGGCGGTATATAGAGGGGTGTGGTCAGAGAAGTGGGTGGGACAACTTCCGCACATCTGAACCATTGCCTGTCTTGTCTTGAACTATAGACTTTTCAGGATCTCACATCTTGTTTTGTTTTTGTTACTATTTTGTGTGTGTGTGTGTGTGTGTGTGTGGAGGGGGGGGGGGGGGGGGCATATAATCTTAAAAACCCATTTACTGGATATTTATGTATACTTTCTATTTCATAACTTTAAACCATGTAAAATGTATTATATTATTGAATGTTGAATTGTATATCTGATTTCTTGTCAAAATTACTGTTCTGTTGGAAATGAAAAATAAAACTGAAACTGAAACTGAAACATTTGAGTGAGCTTTTCTCCTCTGTGTCTCTGTCTCTAACTCTTTCTGTCTTTCTTTTAGGGGGGGGGGTCCCTCTTTCTATTTTGCGTGATTGGGCTATTTTTACTCTAATACTAAAAGCAAAAGTACATTTCAATGCATCATCATGCATCCCTATGCACTGAAATATGCATTATCAATAGGGCACTTGTGGGTCTGGTAAACGGTGTTTTATAGCAACTCTTCGCTTCAGGCTCTCCATAGTTCCGGAGGCACTGAGCGGTGCCAATTTGCCCCTTAGCTGTTCCCTTCGGATACGTCCCCCGGTAAAGATCTGAAGCAGTGTAAATACACAGTGATAGTGGATAAACTCAAGATGAACTTGTTAGCCCAAGGAAGGTGTTGGGTTTAGATAACGGCGTGGATAGCAGACAAAAATCAATCCAAGACGGAACAATATTTTGAGGTCTGGAAGAGCGAAAGATCAACAGATGAAATTCGAAACGTTCTGTGGATGACGGTAAACTCCGAGAAAAAATGGAAATGTATAGACTATCGAATTGAAGAGATTTAGGACTGAACTGCAAGAAGGTAGAAAGCAATACATTTTATCACAGCAACATGTAGATCAAAAGAAGCTTGTCGTGTTAGAAGAACACAAATCGTGTTTAGTTATAATTTGTACACGGGTGCACACTGTATGTAGAGGCAGCATTGGGCATCGATCACTTCATGGCGACGTTTGTTTAATATTTTTGCTTTGCTTGTATACAAACTTACAATCTTTTAGTAAAGTCAAAGCAACCATTCCAACAACCATGTCCCATTACACATTAAATATGGTTTGTCGTACGCCTTTAATAGAAGAAATTGTATAAGCTAACTAGCATTTGTAATAAATTGTAAAACACGTGCTGAATTAAACGTACACACAGTTTACAGATCATCAACGCGCAGTGTTTAAACAAGGTAGCGTAGCATGCAATCGAGGAGGTATTCATATCGAAGCATTTAAATTTTCATTTAAGAGCAAATCAGAGACTAGGCATGCTAAGTGGTTTGATATAGCCTTTTCTTCATTATTGTTTACTTCCTTTTCTTCTTAAAATATTACAGAAGGAGGAGGGGACGAGCGCTGTATATTGCCCGTGTTGGCCTCACGATAGAAGGTATCACTTCAAGATCACTTGTCGTTCTCAACTAATACTGTGATAATCTCCAGATAGAAGTATCTTCTGGCTAGTTTGTGCATATTCAGCATATCCGTGTATCTGTCTTGAATTGGTTGAAAAGTCACGAACGGAATAGTTTCGTTTCTTCTTCTCTGTCTCTCTCCCTTTCTCTCTCTCTCTCTCTTCTAAACAAAAGTTAGGGCAACGAACAAGTCGAAGGACGTCATATCAATTGGTAAATTTAATTACGACACATGTAGAACCACTTCTAATAGGACTTTCGAATAGTTTCTCCTTGTCACAAGGTTGACGTTTCACCCTTGCCGCGGAGGGTTGCGAAGAAGTACTGAAGTAGCGTTCCATGGCATGAGGTTGCAACATGTATACCTCAATGCATTTGGTTAAAAAAAGAGGGCGTCAGTGCCCCTGAACCCCCATCCCATCCATGTAATCGACCCCTTTCGTGAGATCTCAATCGTAATGTCCCGGCAATCCATGGCCTTTCTAAGCGGGATGCCTGATTTTTTATGTCGGAGATGACACAATTTTTCCTTTCAGGGGCAAGGTGAGATGACACTTGGAATACCTGCTGAGTGTTTGGAAGTGATCGGCAACATCTCTAGGTTTGGTGCTTCGACATGTGCATGATGTTGCGATGAAAATTGCTCTTGACATTCTTTCGTCAACGATATACACGATATAGGTTTAGGCTTGAAATTGATTTCAGGTTAGGATGCGGTTTAGGGTTAGTGTTAGGTTTAGAATTGGTGATAGAATTCGATTAGTTTAATTTTGTTGACCTGGAACAATTATTGCAGGAGCATGTATCGTACAAGTACTGTACTAGCAACTCTAAATTAAGTCGTGCATGTCGTGTCGTTTTGTCGTGTGTCGTAATTGGTGTGCAGAGCCCTTAATTGTATTTACTTTGCGACGTCAAAGTTGTGTTATGTAACCCCATCACAATTATGTGATTAAACAGCAATCTGTTTTCTGGAAATGGTGACGCAATTGTTTTGGGAGCCTTCTAAATCTCTTTATGTCACTTCGAAGAATATCACATTAAAAATATATAAGTTCTCTGAAGAGGGTCACTTTTCAAAACGCCCTCGTATTCAAAATGATGAGAATTTGATGAAGTATTTTGACTCAACATTCATGCCACATTCTAATATGTGACATTTTCCCCGATTGAGATTGAGTCAGTTGTGAATAATGTTAACGATTTAAAAACCTCATAGTAGAAACGACTTTTTATGTCGTACATACAGTAGCAGGATAACAGACTTTTCTTCGAGGCAGTTTATGCGACCTGTATATGACCAGAACTCAACTTTATCTTTACATAGGCGTAACCCGAGATTTGCCAAGTGGCGGAAGGTTTAATGAATTAGGTTAAAGACGGGGGTAGACTTATTAATGATAATTGGAGCAGGCGGCTCTGCATAATTATCTCGGTGATAAAACGCCCGAAAAATACTGTATTGAATTTGCGTCATTCTACATCTAAACCCTATCACAAATTGCACAGCTGAATATATTATACAGGTATAATGTGAGCACGAGATATGCGATATTTGGGTGCTTTTCTTGGGGGGGGCACCTTCCCCTTGTGCCCCTCGGCTTCGCAGGTGAGCAGTGATTGATATCATATCTTACATATGTGAAGAGGTGTAGGATTAACTGTGATTAATACTCAAATGACCATCAAAACAAAACGACAAACAGTGTCAGAGACTGCGTTTAATAGTGATTAATGACTTCCTAAACGCATTAATGGGACATTAGCCGCAACATTTGCGATCCCGTCTCGGCTGTGACCAAATTCTCTTGTATTGATATGGGGATGACCTCCATTAGATTAACCCTAATATTAGAGATCAGTGGTTGTAGTCCCACTGCAGCTCAGATGAGAGGTAACAAATGACATCAGCGTGGGCGACAGGTGACCTACTAAAACACAGCATGTGATGGGATTCCAATTCCTAATGTGACAAGATATGTGAGGGCCTACAAGATGCGACTTGTTGCTTACAACATGGCTTTTGAGAATAAGAACTCTTCAAGGTGTTTGTCGCTACAAATAGTAAGCAGATTCTCAAATAGAGCTGTACGGTGGACTCAAGATAATTTCACTTTAATTTGTTCACTTTAGTGGTCAAATGTACATGTACGTGACATGGTTATCATAGTATAGATCCTTGTTTAATGACATATAGTAAAAGGATTCTTAGGCGCACTTTAATATTTGAGACAGAAGAACAGTCTTAACTTACATAACATTACGAAGTAATATCTTTCAGAGGTGCTGACATGCTCCGAAAGTACCTACATGTAGCTTATAATAGTATTTATATAGTTTTGACTTTGTAAATATTTAAAATGTAACTAGGCATGTATGTCATACAAATGAATTTTTAAATATGTATGGCTATATGGAAACAGTAGACAATACAAAATATTCTCTAAAATCACAATTCTGTAATTTCCCCTAACTTTTCTCTCTAAGTAATTGTCCTCTTATATAATAATACTGAGAGTTAAATCTTCGTAGAATATTACGAGGGTGAAACTTTTGCCAGTATCTCCGACGCGAAGACTCAACTCATATTAAATTCATATTTCACCAAAAATCATAAAAATAAGAAAATTCACACGCTACTATTTTAGGGGTATTACTAATAGGCTCAAGGTTCGCCCTTGAGTTGACGGATTGAGTTGGTATTACCCAATGAAATCAGTGGAGGAAACTTGGAGCATAATATCCGAGTATTCGTCATAAACATAAATCATCACACATCGATTGAGATATGAGATGTATGTCAGCTTTATTCTAGCGATGAGTGATCTTTCTACATTTCCTTCTCGCTTGAAGTTCGTTCATATATGAGTGTGTTCATATAATATTGGGGACTTCTTATAAAGCGCTTATAAAACGCTAATGGCGCTATGTCGGTTAATATTGTTTTCTTCATCATTCGATCAAGTTTCGCATTTATGCGTTATGATAACGATATGATAATTGCATAGTATTGTAAAGTATTTCATTTCCAAATGAAAATTCAAAAACAATACATATACAAAATAGTAAAGTTCATATAAAAACAAGAATAGTCACAAGAATATAATGACTAATATTGAAATAAAAATATTGAACAAGCGAATTGCTAAATGAAGTACATTACATTTAATTTACGTATCATTTTGTGTTTGCATGAAACCAGCCTAGTATCCATATACATGGTTAAACTAAAGTATTAACCTTATACTGTTACAATATTCTGTAACACAATGCTTTGATTTCTGTCTCGAGCGATGTGGATCGGTAGCAGGGATTTAAGAATTGTATTCTCAAGAATTTGAAACCACTTAGCTCTTTGCCAGGGTTCTTTTATATCTGTTGAGGTTATTTGGTTTCACAATGCTGACGGAGGGATTTTTATTTTTACTTTCTCTCTCTCTCTCTCTCTCTCTCTCTTTTTCACATGAAGAAAGTATTTCTCAGAACTCGGGGTAAATAAGACCCAATGATCACATTTTGCGGTTGCCTTTAGATTCACACAACTTTCCCTAAGTTAAAAGAGAGAACCGTATTAACAAAATTAAAAAGTTTGCTCTTAGTATATAGGTCCATGATTTAAACAAGTATTGAAGGACCACATTACAAAAATGTTAACACTATTGTCTGATAGAGCAAAGTATTGGTCGGTTCGAAAAGGGAGTATTTTTCAATCATCAGCAAATAAAAAACAGAAGGTGGACGATTCTTCGTATCTTGTTCCTAAAATGACTATATTTGTTGCGCAGTTTTAATCACCCTTAGGCCTTACATGAAAAATTTGTTTTCCCCATTTGTGGAATTGACTTTAAACCTTAGTCACACCGACACCAAGCCGACAACGAAATGAACGAAAAGCTACATTTAACATTTCAATTGCCTTCTTTGCCTCTCTGAATTGTCGCTCGTTTGCCACATGTGCAATTTCGCACAACACAATAGGCACTTGTAGTTTGCAGAAGGATTGCTTTGAGAATTACAATGGCGTTGCAAAATTACCAATTTCCGGTCTTGATTAGCTCTATGACAACCTTTTAAAACCGATATAGAATATACATCTTGGTCTGGAAACAGTTAAATATATTTGAAAATTGTGGTTCATCTGTTCCATGATAAATATTATGTGGCACATGCAGGAAGATTATTGGTGTGGCAACAAAAAAAAGAGTTAATTGCCAAGACGATGTCGATGTTCGGTAGGTTTTGGAGACAGGTCGGTGCGACTGAAGTATTGCATTTACTACCCTAATTAACATGACTACCTGCAGAAATGAGTGTACTACAATCTTTAGGAATCTGGCTAGGTAGGTGGTTGCCCCCTCTTTAAAAAAAAAGGTCCATGCGGCTGTCGAAGAGGACATTGAACTAGGGTTTAGCCGTACCCTGGTCCGATGACATACTCCCAAGCCCCCATGGGCAACTTAACCTTTCAAGGGAAATGAAAAGTTTTCAAATCCTCTTGACATGCTTGTCTTCTTTGTATTGGTCGTCTGTTTTTCTTACATCTGGACTGGGAGTGAGGTATGTAACTAACCTCGGGGTCTCTCACCCTTATCCTTAAACGAGACTATTTTCATTATATTTGCCCGTTTGCCTGAGTTTTACAAATATTTACATGTTCCTCTCGGTCTCCTCCTGCAATTCAATTACATGGGTATTAGAAGATGCATTTTCCCAGGCATACATCGTACAGTTATGTCCAGGGTAAGTGGCTAGGGCGTTGTACGGTCACTTACCACCCCACCCATTGATTACAAAAATAAAAAAAACAAAAATAGTATTTGGGCAAGCGACATATATTTCGAAAATGATGCGATGCAATCTCCTAACGTATAGGTTATGTTTTACCTGATTTAGGCTCTTTCGAGTTGACATCATTTTCACCGTAGCTGGAACCACACAAGGTGCGCCATAAATATTTTCACGATTGTGTCTGAAAGGTGATTGCGTCAAATTGAATCGATATTACTAAGTAAAGGAATTAGCTAGGATTATCTCCTTTTCAAGATTAATAGGAATTGAACAGAAAGCTAGGAGTAAAGCACACACCAATATCCCTTATCAATGATCAGAGGTTTTAATTTGGTGTTCAAACGTACAAAGGGGGCTAAGAAAGACTACAGCCTCCGTGGCGAAGTGCCCTTACGCCAATGCCCCCGGTGTTCAGGTTCGGGATTCAAATCTCTAGAACCACTAAAGGATTAAGGGAGGAGTATGTCGAGTGGCTGTTCCAGACGTCACTAGTCAGACAAGATTGATACATGTCCGTGAGAGAAGTAAACAAACAAGAGTACAAACAGTCATAACAAGATGCAGAAAGGTTGTTTCCCATGTAATCCCACCACACTGAACAAGAACCACAAGGACGTGCCAACAAATCCTCGATCTCACAACTACACGAGAAAAGCTACGGATGAATGGTAAGCCGGAACGAGAGGGTCCTGGATAACACCAACTCGCCAAGCCAGCTATTCAATAATTTACTCATCGCCTACTTCATAATGACGTCAGCAGAAAAGAGATAGAAGGACAGCGAGGAGAAAAAATAGATTCTCACCAAAAACCTTTAAAGGTATAGTGCTTGAGGTGGTTACCTATACTGCCCTACTTCGCGAGGCACTGTTCAAATGTGATTCTAAATTGTAACAGGAGGATATGAAATATATATTTAAATTTTATAGATGGAGATATTTGGATCAATAGAATGTTGAAATGTATATAATAATTGACTGAAATAGGAATTTTGAATTATCTAAAGGCATCAGCACAAGTACATGTATGTACACATGTAATAATTGATTTATAAAAGTACATCGAAATCTTACTTATGATGATACAGCCTACATGTATATCTGTTCATTTAGTCCACTGGGCGAAATGTCATTTAAACGTAACGTTTAAAATTCCGGAACATTCGACTGCATTCTGTGACAAGATATAAAAACATTTCGCCTTTAGTAAAACTTTGAAAATCATACCTTTAAAGCCAACTTTTGGTACACATCGACTGTTTTTTCTGTACTTCTTTACGTAGACATAGCGTCACCCACGAGTATTTCCTATAACGGGAAATACACCCTTTCCGCTAAGGATTCCCTCCGATTCGCAGATTTAGCAGGTTGTCTGGTCATTTTTGGGCCAACAATATCGAGATAATAATAGGTTAACAGAGATGTTTGGGGCACGGCCATTATATGAAAATTATTTCACAAATGATAAATGTCGATGACGAATTTGCTCTCAGCCAATCGGATGCCGCGATTTATCGTAACTTGTTACTCATATCAAGTTGTATAAAACGTGGTCCTGGTGTGTATCTGGCTAAACATAGAAGACAGTCTCCACCTTTCATAATGTTATAAAGACCCTTTTTTCTTTCTTGTAACGTGGTACAATAACAAACATGATCTCAGTCATGCTTCTATGCATATTATAAAGACGTTTATAGTTATACATTCGAATTATGTTCTGCGCAGGAACACGTCTCATTAGTGCAATAAAAACCTTTATTATTTTCGCATGAATGTCATAAAGTCAGAAGGAATTTGTCTGGTGTGGATTTGAAAAGATCTTCGCAGTCTGGCTTCTCCCAATAAACAACATTTTTTTCCGTCTAGCACCTATGCAAGGTCAAGTCAAGTACATGGGCGTACCTGGTAAGCTGGTATTTGAGAGACCTGCTAATGACCTCGAAATAAGAAAGAGAGAGAGAGAGAGAGAGAGAGAGAAAGAAAAAAAAGATAATAAGAGAGAGAGAGAGAGAGAGAGAGTATGACACAGACAGACAGTGGGCAAAGATTGATCAAGAAAACAGAAAGAGAGATGACACAGAGAGAAGTAAAGGAGTGGAGGATAGAGTGAGTGAGGGTCGATAACGAGGAGGAAGAGTCTTTAAAGAGAGATAGAAGGTAGAGGCAAAATTGTGTGACTAGAGAAAAAGATCATACAAACACATATGACATTGCATTAAGTGAGAGAGAAAAGAGAAGAGAGAAAGAAAATAGAATATAGAGCGATAAAGAGACAGACAAACAAGGCTGGAGGTGGCAAGAAAAAAAAACAGAACTAGTTGTGAAATATTATATCACTTATGATCTTGTAGGTTACAAAAAGAATCATCAATTACTATCATAAATTATGGCTGAAAGGGATTGCCAGCGATTGCCTGTCTAAAGAGTGAATACAAAGATTCGTGCACGAAAATGAGTTTGCTCACATCAATCTGTTACAAATGGTTTACTGGCTGCAAGATTCGACACAATAACAAGGTGTTCCGTCGTGCTGCGAATTTACCTAGCGTGTTTGTCTAGAAATTGAAAGGGGGAGGGGGGGGGGGGGGTAGAGAAGAAAGAAAGAGAAAGGAAGAAAGAGGCAATGAGAAATGCTTAGAAAGAGCAGGCAGGTGAGACAAACACCTCCATGGACAGAGTCAGAAAATTAGAGATAAACAAAGCTTTTGAATGTTCACTTTCCAAGAAAATGTATGAAATACGTCATAATAAAACGTTTGCTCACACCTTACTGCTAAAATCTTAAACAAACAGAGAGAAATTAACACACAATAAAAAGGTGTCATTTCGTGCTACGAATGTACCTCGATATGTGAGAGAACACGCAGAGAGAGAGAGAGAGAGAGAGAGATAGAAAAGGGGGGGGGGTGAGATAAGCATAGATCAACTTCTGCCACTCTGCCCTTTTTATGAGCTTACATGGACTTGTATTAACCAGTTTGATAACCCTAAAGAAACAATTAATATCATTGTTTTAACATCCTCATACTCTCAAAACAAACTTTTTATTAGTGTATTTTTTTCTTAAAAATAATTATTTCAGGCATTGTTATCAATACAGAGCGTATCATGTAAATGAATCTGATATCCATATGATTTGTCCATATATAGCATAATCAAATATCAAGGGTTTATCTTAGAAACGTTATCAATCGGCCCATGCATGCATGTTATACAATGTAGCATGTATAAAATATAATACGGATATGAGATGGAACTTACAAAGTATTGTCCAGATATACCTAATGTCAGTTGAATATTTGGTCTTTCAATCCAACATCTTTTAAACAATTTAAAAACTGTTTACAAAGGGAAGATATGTGTGCTGTCTGCCCTATCCAGTTCTTGTGTAAGACCAATTTGTATACTGCACGTAACGTGAACAAAAATATTCACATTCAAATAGAATCGGAGCAAATTTGAGAAATTAGGTCAAAATGGCTAAACGGTATTTTGTGTTGCCGATTGCATTATATTGAAAACACAATATGGATATCCACGAGCGTATTAAACCTGTAATATTGGCCCTGAATAGACGTTTTTTGATAACTTTTTTGTGATTGAATTTGGACCTATATAGGAAATGGATAATTTACGCTAAAGTTCAACTAAAATTAATCACTTGGTGTGTGAAATTGCTAAATTTCTTAGGCATTGTTTTCTCGATTCTAAAAAGTGAATTTAGTGTCTCTTCGAGAATCTACAATCCTTATTTTATCAAAATTCGAAATTACCCGGCTTTTTT
>JAVYIG010013061.1:0-49532 GCA_035222895.1 Strongylocentrotus droebachiensis | reverse complement strand
TATCAAATCGAGCCTGACAACATAAATATCTTCATTCAAACGTGATAATCTATAAATAAATCAAGATATTTATATGTTGATATTATGATAAATGATGAAGTAGATACAGAGATAGAGGCAGGCAGGACAGCTGAAGATAGAGAGAGGATAGAAGAAGATAAAGAGATGTGTGGATGAAGGGTGAGAGGCAAATAATAATTATAATATACAACAACAACAACAACAACAACAACAACAACAACTACTACTACTACTACTACTACTACTACTACTAATACTTCTGCTACTACTACTACTACTACTACTACTACTACTACTACTACTACTACTACTACTACTACCACCACTACCACTACTGCTACTACTACTACTACTATAACTACTACTACTACTACTACTACTACTACTTCTACTACTAATACTTCTGCTACTACTACTATTACTACTACTACCCACTAATACCACTACTACTACTATGACTAATACTACTCACCCCTCCTATCCTACGACTATACTACCACTACTTATACTATTATAAGTAATAATCATGATGACAAAAGTAATGATGTTGATGATGATGGTGATGATAATAAAACAACAACAATAACAATGATTTCTACTTTTGTATATTGGCGAAAGTATTGTAATGACATGTTAATGAACTTGGACGGTTCAATGGCCTGTCACGGATAGATGAACATGCATTGTGAATTTCCAAATATCCTACATTTTTGTGGTCATTGCTCTCTCTCTCTCTCATACTGTATCATGTCTATCCCTGTCTTTCTCTTTCTATGTTTGTCTGTCTGTCTGTCTCTGTCTCTATCTCTCTCTGTTTTCTCTCTATATATTTCTATTTCTCTCTCTCTCTCTCCATCTCTCTGTATATATATATATATATGTCTTTCTATTTCTCTCTCTCTCTCTCTCTCTCTCTCTCTCTCTCTCTTTTCTCCAGCCCTCTGTCCCTCCTTCCCTCTTCATTCCCCTTGCTGCCTAATAATCGTTTGTTCGGAATCCATGAATGATATAGAATTAGAGATTGATGAACATTGTCAGTGGAGTCTATGCATGATCGACGAGGCGAGGGGGAAGAACTTGGCCCCCATTGAATAGTGAATACACCTAACTCTGGGAGTGGTGACTAGAGTCGTGAGAGCTTTTTTTTTGTTTGGGGGGGGGGGGGGGACTTTAGGGGAGACGCGATGGTTGAGTGGTAGACATGGTAGAGCGTCCAATATGTCTCATGTTAAAAAAAGAAAGCAACGCACTCGTGTCTTTCGTAAGGGTGTGGACGGTAGACCCTCGGATAGGACTTGTTTGTCTGTTGGTTACTATCTCTATTAAAGCATGCATTTTCTTTCATGAACAACATAAAATGTACATGTAGAGATTTTCATAAACCTGGGGCAAGTTTCTTGAAACCGTTTTAAGTGTAAGTTCGCGGACATCTTTAATACTCTTACACATGATTGACTTGTATGGAATATAGAAGTTAGACTTATGACCGTTTCGAGAAACGGCCCTCAGCTCACAAAACCGATATTTTATTCGAACAAGAGGATAATACTCTACCCCCCCCCCCCCCCCCCCGCCCTTCCATCCGATACGGACACATTCTGGCTATAATTGAGAAATCAACAACTGTAATTTAAGGTAATTTAAGCCCTGTAATTGATTTTTTTTTTCCACTACGTACATGTATGCTCTATAAATATAATCATATTCTTATCTCGACTGAATGAATATAGAATTACCAGCGGTATCCCTGGTATACTAAACCTTTGTGAACAAATATGTTGAATGACTGAATAGCAGCTGTTATAGAAATAGTGATATAGAAATTCCGATATTATTTACGCCACCGTTAGCTTTTGTCATATTTCACGCTTTTGTGAAGACGAGACGATATTGAATATCAAGATAACAAAGGAGAAGTTTTACTACCGGATTATATTGTGTGCCATGTTTATTTAGTATGGAGTTGCTTTTATCACAGTTTTTTTTTACATTCATCTTTTTTATTTTATCTGTTATGAAGTTTCTGCTTGTTTGTTATATCCTATACGCACATGAAAACGGTGTAGGTGTATACTGTGTAGTTTCATTGCAATTGGTAAAAAAGCAGGTGTATGATTTCATAATTATGATCATCAAAAAGAATTGTAAAATTTGTTTACTAAACACAAAGTCAGAATGCTGTATCTCCACGACTAATGACTATGTATAATGATTCACACATGTTGTTGCCATTATAGAGTATTAAATCTTCACGTTCAGTACATTAATCTTTACATGTATTTCTAATTGTACATGTTTGAGAAGGAAATGAAAAATATGGTATGCTAGTCCGATATTTCCTGAACAAGTAAAGCGTTGATGGAGTTTTTCCGATCCCCAGCAGTGAGGGAGAAAACACATTTTCCTTTTTAATACAAATGATATATTTATTGTTATTGTTTGGTGTGGTGTGGTCGATCGGACGGACGCGGTGGTGGTACGTCTATGGTATAGGTGGTAAGGTGGGTGGAAGTTGGGGTGATGGGTCTGGAGAGTCCATTGACGGTTTACTGGATGCTATGGTCATCTTAGGTGGTACTCCGTCAAGCCTTGGTCAAGCTCACAGCAGTCTACTTCCAATCCCACGCAATCTACCAACGAGAGACGGCCCAATCCTGGCTTGATCCGAGGGTCCGAGTCGCCTAATTCTTTGGCTAGGACTCCTGGGGTATTAGAAAGTGAAAGTGATGTGTGACGGTCTGACGGATGCAAGGCGATAGAGGAAGATCGTGGATTGGAAACGAAAGTGATAAAAGTAGGAAGTCTGGTAGGAACCTCGTTAGGAAGTTTAAGCAGAAAGTTCAGGAAGAAAGGTGATAGAGAAATAGGGAGAGAGAAAGAGATAAATAGAAAGATAGACAGAGAAAGAGAGAGGGATAGAGAGAGAGGGGGGAGATAGGTAGAGAGAGAGAGAGAGAGAGGGGAGATAGAGAGAGAGAGTAAGAGAGAGAGAGAGAGAGGGGGAGGAGGGGAGGGAGGAGAGGGGGGGGGGTTGGATGAAAGATAGAAAAAGTGTAAACTAGCTAGGCAAGTTCGAATGATGATTATAGAGAATATGATATTGGGAAAGAGAAGAAGAAAAAGAGATAGATCAGGAAGAGATGAAGCGAGGGGGGAAGAAGAGTTAAACGTGTGTGTGTGTGTGTGTGTGAGAGAGGGAGAGAGAGAGAGAGAGAGAGAGAGAGGAGGGGAGAGGGGAGGGGTTTTTCATTATGGCGGAGGGAGTAATTCTGCATTTATAATTTCAATATTGATGTAATCATGATAATTATGACACACGTCACATTCAAGGGGTTTTCTAGTGTCCACTGGTATCTTGGGCGCCATTTTGATAGACAACAAGGACCCATCGTCTCCACAAACCCTCATCTTTATGTCGCTCAAGGCAATGTACCTTCTTCTGCACTTGTCATAACTGTACAAGTGCTTGTGCGAAGGTTATGGAACCTGGTCTTGCTTAGCAGATTTGGCGATGTAAATTTGGACAGATAAGGGAATGACCTGTGAAAGGACGGGGAAATGTAATTAAACATACAGCCCCAATAAAAGTATATTTACATAATGTAGTTGTATAGAAAGGAGTTAACAATGCGAATCATATGAGCACCAAGGTTCAATTATCCATCCATTTGATATAACTTGATAAACATGTATTAGATCTGTTTCATTAGGTCGGAAGCATCAAAACGGCGTTCTGATTTAAATGCCTCCCTGAATCTTTTATAACTCTGGAATCTTTAATAACTTTGGATCAATGTTTTTTATGCGGATCCCACTCGACCATCCTTATTGTTTTGACCATCAACTGCAGTTTAGAAATGAACGATCGTTCGCCCCGACAACGTCATGTCATGATGCGTGTTTAATAATAATCGTCCCTTTCTATCCGACCTTTTGACATGATTGGCTAAAGTTGGCTGACTTGACCCGTCCGGATCAAGTGCAGGAAAGATTTAAAGCCAAGGGGATAATTCGAACGATTGAAAGGGCTGACGTTTGGCATTGGTAAGGAAATTATTAATGCTCTCGACTATAGAATTAGGATAAAATCATAAAACTTAATGAATTTCGGTTGGGAGAGAGAGAGAGAGAGAAAGAGCGGTGAGGGGGGGGGGGGCTGGGCGGGGATTGCAAATTATGATGAACATTGATTTTCCGAAACCAATCGGTATCTAACACACTGATTCCTAAATTTTCTTTAAAACTCATTCTGCACAAGTTTGATTTGTATTAGTATTAGTGATGCATGGTGGTCGCTCGCAGGTTTAACATTTACAAAAAATAGTGCGACAGAAAAGGTCGTTTTCTGTTCCAAAAAGCATCTCTTCATCATATAATATTGTTTATCCACGCGTGAGCTTTAAATCGCAAAGCACAATAGTTACAGCTAAACTAATTTTGTCTGTCCTTTGGTGTATAAACCAAGGTCACAGATTGGGCTATGTATAATCACACAAAAGACAGACAAAGCAAACAAAATAACGACGATTATTCCAAGTGCAAACTTGACTTGCTGGTATCGAAAATAGTTCTGATTTGTGTAACATGCAGTACTTTTTTCACGTATTATATAACCGACCAACTGAGAAAAGGCCGAATAATGTCGTGAAAATTGGTGGCAATAAATAGACCATAGGTGATGTTTTGTTGCCAGTAGTTAGTGGGTAGTGTAGTGTTTTTCGAGTCTTTTCTAGTAATTATTGAGCGTTGACGAAAGAAACAAAAATATCGTGTAAATAATGTTGGGGTTAAGAATATTCGCTAATTGTTTTTTAGGTTACTGAACTTCAGAACAATGTAAACATACACAATGTTAGAATGTGGCTGCAAGGCATTGTTCTTCACGAATAGCGTTTACTGAACTGAAATTAAAAAAATGATTATTGTTGCGTGCTGCTTCTGCCCTTAACCAAACACCCTGGACAAATTCTACAAATGCCAGTTTAATTGTTGACAATTCTGACTATTGAACTATACCTCTTGTAGAGACAAAACACACAAATAATAATAAAATAAAATGGCAATCGTTTCTACATCTCGACATGACTTCACACGTACTACCACATTCCAAACCCACACTCGGGATATATGCGAATGAATACAAAACATTGAATCTTCTAAATATTGTTTAGTTGCCATGGATTTCTATGAGAGATACCGGAAACTGGTCGAATTGTCTCTTTTTTTGACAGAGCAAATTTGCCAGGCATGGTGTATCGTCATTTCAAGGGGGATTCACTCGTCTCTATTATTTGATTTCAATTCTGGTCGCCTTTATTGAACAAAATTGACTGGATCACAACACATCAAAGGGAGAAAAAGGTGTCAGATGTGATTGACGTGTCGACTACACGCAGCGATTGGGACAAAAACGAAGTGCCACTTCAATATTTGTAGTTTGTATTTTTGTGCATTGATGAAAAAAGAGCACGCTGTGCTGCTTTCAAATTGTGTCGGAAAAATATTATTCCAAGCAAAACATGGAGATTAGTTGTGATTGTGTGTTGGAGATGAAAGAGATATTTATGGTATAGGCCTACTTTTTTTTAATATTTCGGGGTTTCGGTCTTTCTACATATCTCTGTATATACATAATGTATTAAACATAATTCGGGGGTTTTGAGAAATGAAATCAATCAGTACCAGAAAATCTCCCCTTTGTTTATTGTCGGTTTGGTCTGGTATGTACTTCATCGCAGGCTCTAGATATTGGACTAAATACGCTGTAGACTTAGCCCAACTGGTTATTAGACCAGGATCCTAATCATCCCTGATAAGACTACACTAGACCAGGACTAAACGGTAACTATAAAACATCATGTGGGTGTAGATAAAACGATATTTAATAGACTCGTCAGATTGCTGACAGATTAGATACTTCTGAACCAAAAGGGTTGGACGAACTTTTATTACCGACTTGACTAAGTTTAGACCAAAAAATAACCTGGAAGTTAGTCACGACCTTGTCATTTTTTCTCTTTTGATGTTCTCGAATGTGCACAAATGCAAACTGTTATGAGGCGGTATAATAGAACAGACTAATCGAATGATTCGACTATTGTTAAGTATAGAAAAACATTCGTCATAATTGAGCGATGCAGACACGATTGTAAACTGCGGGTGTAATGTGCCTTGAAAAAAAATGTCGAACAGTACTCTTTGTAGTTTGTAGTGGTAAAAGGAAAAGATAATCGAACTTATTTTGATTGTAACATGCAAGCCAATATGTGGGGAACTTCTCTTTTTGTAGTTCTTTTGAAAAGAGATTGTCAAAAGTTGAATACCTGATTCGCCTGAAACCTGGAGATAGAAAAAGTGACCTTGGGGTTTTCGGAAATATTTTATTTTCTTGGTTCACCTACTTCATGTGATATAATGAAGTTGTTTGGAGCGCTTTTGTATTGAATATTTTATGTTATTCTAGATTAGTTTGAGGGCACTGGGGTGTGTTGTTGAGGACTCTTGACTCTCATAGAGGAGATCCTAGGTTCAATACTTGATCAGTGCTTACATCCGTGTATAACGCGTCTTTTTACCCACGTTGGTCCCTCTCGACTCAGGTGCCTGCTATATTTAAATTAAGACAGGAATATTTAACAAAGTTTATGCTTGTTAAAGCTGATGAAATGCGGTTATTACTCTCGTTACTGGAGAATGGCAGATAAAACTGAAAGATGGTTTTTGTTGGTATGTTATTAATTTTGTATTTGTTTATTTGGAGCATGTTAGAACGAAGATATATAGCTAGACATACAGGTATTCAGCTAAAGTATTCATATTCTTTCCAAGTTTTGTAATTTTTGAAGTATGTGAAACATCGATTTGTCCCGATTTATATTTCTTGAGAAGGTGACATTTGAAAGCTTACATCCAAAAGTTTTCAACAAACGCCCTAATTAAGCCAGTCCACATCACATTATTGAGTTACGAAAAACTCACCAACAAGAAACCCATATCATAATTACAAGGGATATGAATTATTCGGTTGTTAACGGTACTTGTTTTCATTTCCTTTTCTAGCTGCCTTAACTTTTCTTCTATTCCAACCAAATTGATGAGTCGGTAAACAAGTGTCACATAATTTTTTTTGATAATCCTTTGAAGATTAACAAGCGCCTGGAAATCATATTGAATCCTCTTCACCGTGTAGTGTATACAGCCTATACAGGCCCCGTGTATTCACTACGTGGGCGAGATTATACAATACACGAAATGGAAACGGTGGCAGATTAACCGAGTTTTGTACTTTATGATATAAACCTAATTACTGGGGATTGGGGATGCGCTTTTATTGTCAACCGAAGACGGATTGAGAGGTGCTTTGACGATTGTCTGCTCCGTTATTGTCATCGCTATTAAATACACAGAGCATGATCGATTTGTGTGAAACGATTTTGAAAACAGATTACAAAATATCAAGGCTTTCGAGTCCAAGGTCAGTTATGTGTTGCTTTTGAGACATGCGAGAGAGAGAGAGAGAGAGAGAGAGAGAGAGAAACAGACAGACAGAGAAGATATTTATATACATTTAGAGAGAGAGAGAGAGAGAGAGAGAGAGAGAGAAACAGACAGACAGAGGTGATATTTATATACATTTAGAGAGAGGGAGAGAGAGAGAGAGAGAGAAAGGAGGAGGGGCGGAAAGCGACACGTGAGAGGGAGAGAGAGAGGGGGGGGGGGATTCGGAGAGAAAATTGGACTCATTCGAAATGAACAGGAGAGAAAGATTAAAAGACAGACACGAAAAGACTAAGAGTTTGAAAGAAAGTGAGAAAAGAGAGAGAGAGAGGGGTGATGAGGTGGGGGGGGGGGGGGGTAGAGAGGATAACTACAGCGTGCCATGTATACATATACACAAATCGAGTACAATGCTTTATACCTTTTTATCTCATCGTAATAAATGACATTTCATGCCCTGGAGCGAAACGCTAACAAAAAATTATGAAACGACTTTGCTTTTGTCATGTTTGTGGAATGCAAGTTCTAATAAACCTCTCTCTCTCGTCATTAACAATTTGACAGCATAATCTGTGTTTACTTTGACATGTCTGTTCTTTCAGAGAGTTCTTCGATCTTATCTGTCCTGCTCTTCTGTGAGTGGTGGTGGTGAGGTCTTGTCGACGTTTGTAATTAATCACCGCTTATAGAAATCTTCCTTTGTTCATTAAAGATTGCGGGAGCTCTCTAATGAGCCGATGTTTTCAGGGTCATTATCTATCATTGCCATTGGCCATGGCTCATTAACCTTGAGAGTCCAATGTCAATATATCCATTTTAGTGTTTGTCACTAATCGAAGTTAAAAAAAGAAAAGAAAAGAAAAACAATTAAAAAATCCCTCTCGTGTTTTTCCGACTTTTCCAGGCTCCATATGCTTTGGAGCTGTAAGAACGTGACACAAAAGACACTACGAGTAATTTGGGCTGACGAATCGTTTTGAGATATGCCATAGTTTTCATTCTCTGAGCCAGCCCGAGGTCTAATTCGGTACCCAAGTCGGCCAAGTTGTGTGCCGATTTAGTTGCCGAGTTTGACCGCTGATCTCGTTGGGTCACGGTGGGTACCAACTTCGTCACCCAACTCGTCACCCAACCCGGCACTCAACTCGTCACCCTCATTTTTACTCAGCTCCGTACCTAACTCTGCTCTAAAAGGGCATAACGTGTCCCAAATCGGGTGCATCTTTTGACCCCCGATCTAGCTCAGTACTAGACTCGGCACCCAACTCGACACCCAACTCGGCACCCAACTCGGCACACAAGTCGTAACACACAATACGACACCCAGCGCGGCAGTTGTGTACCGAATTGGTTATCGAGTTTCACCTTCGAGCTAGCTCGATACCTTACCCGAAAAAGTTGTATGCCTATTTTGAGGTACCTAGTTTGATCCTTGATCCGGTTTAGCACCCAACTCTGCACTTATCTTGGCAAAGCGATATGCAGAGTTCAGTACTTATTTTTTTTCACTCCGAAGATAGCTTGGTGCCTAACTTAGCCTAGCATGAGATGGGTAATACAAAAGTAAAGGTGTACCTTTGTAAGCAGACGCCATGTTTATCATATTTTAATAACCCACCTCCTCATCCACGAGACATGCAATATACTCGGAAAGATGTTAAATAGAACTCTCCAGATTCATTGCAATGGTTCTAATAATTAGACCGGGGTTCTCACGTGCGTTCCTCATTTACCCCTAGGCAATATGCATGTCAATGCCTCATTCTTCATTTACCCTATACAAGCTAGATAATAACTTAAATGTACTATTTTCCCCTTTTAATTATCATGATATGGTATGCTGCTATCGTGATTGCATGACATCTCTGTGTATTAGAGTCAGTGCAATACGGTAACACGGCAACTTCTTAATTTTGTTTGTATTTCGATTAAACACTTATATTTTTCCTAATTGCGTGCTACTTTTAAAGTCAGAGTCAGGTAATAATATAAAAATGCTTTGCCGAGACCTTTTCTTTGCGATAGAGACACCTGTAATTTAAGATATTTCCTGTTGTCTTTTCACCTGCTCAAACCATACAGCAACTATTTGGTTGTTCGATGAAACCCTTGTAATATTCCTAATGTGTGTGCTGCTATCACATTATTGCTTAATTTTCTTTCTCCTTGTTTGTAAAGGAAGTTTAAAGGTATTACAAAGTTTTGGTATGGGGTCATGAATTTGGTTCAAATTAACATATTGGAAGCATATGCGTTCCTACAATATTCATTGATCGTTGTCCCGGTTGAAATTGAGTCTAAAGTTATGAAATTATAAATAATAAACTCTTTATGTTGTATAGCTCCCTCTCAAGGTCAAGATATCAATTTAGCTATGAAACAATGTTTATTGACTAAAATCGACCGATTAGCTATTCCCGTTTGGAAATTATATATCACAACTACATATTCTGAGATTTTCATGGTCGCATCTACCATTTTACGGCCGTAGGCGCTATTTGAAATTTATCAAAATTTACCGGGAGCACCGGTAAATGTTTATATTCAATTTTTCTCGAAAACAGAAGTGTTTTAGGGGTTAATTTTGTTAGTGCTTATAATACATCGAAAGGGGCATCCAAATATATCAAAATTGTAAAGATTCACTATCCACCCAATTATCAAATTTCCCAAAACTTTGTATTACCTTTAAACAAGTGATGTAACATAACATAAGTCTTTCTTAGCAACAAAACCTTGTTATCAATCGAGGTACCGTCCTTCCTTATTCATGTTTTGATTCTGTACACAGCGACTTGTTTACTTTGAACCCTTCTCTTTCCTGTTGGTGTTTGCTCACATTTATAACTTCATCA
Organism: Strongylocentrotus droebachiensis; assembly: GCA_035222895.1. Taxonomy (NCBI): domain Eukaryota; kingdom Metazoa; phylum Echinodermata; class Echinoidea; order Camarodonta; family Strongylocentrotidae; genus Strongylocentrotus; species Strongylocentrotus droebachiensis. The sequence goes on along the minus strand of JAVYIG010013061.1, from coordinate 39,159 downwards.
ATGCGTAGCTGTAGGAAACGTTTGATCAAGTAATGTACGTGTACGTAGAGAAACCTTTTCCCCCAATGCTATAAGAAGCCTCTGTCAACCTGGTCAATGGCAGGCAAGGTCATTAGTGTGTGTGTGTGTGTGTATGATTGGGTTTGTACAGACATGTATCAATCAGATATGATTATTTACGTCTGGGGACCGACCTTTAAACGTCACCATCCGAAAGACATGACTCAGTTTCGAACCTGCATCCTCGGCTGAATCAGTTTGTAACTTCCATTGTAATCTGGATTACAGCGCCACAACGCCCAATATAATGGCGGTATAGTCCTTATTATTGCAATGACGAACCTTCGTCATTGCCTTGTTTTCGTTCACATTCTGCCCAATTAATATTCTCCTTTTCCTTATCCTTATCGTCCGGAAATCGCATTCGTTTTGCACGTAGTGCTTGTGATTCCTGGTAAGGTGCTTTCCTCATGTCCTTTTCCTTTCAAATTTCGTAGGCATCGTCTCTAACATCTCATCAAGGTCACTACATTCTTTGATTTTCGAAATCACTCATGCATAACCGTCCAGGCGCCATTATGTCCGTTTCTGGTCCATTTTAAGGCCTTATTTTATTCCTTTCTATCTCCACTATCCTAGATCATACAAACTTCTAACAAATTCCTCTAGATAGTCTAAGAGATGTTCTTTCATCTGCGACGCATAACCTGACCTTCAAAATGCCATCTTCGTACTCAAAATTCAAATCTGAAACCGACTCCGTCAACAATCTCTCAAATTCTTGAAAAATGGACCCCTAAAAATCTAAAAATTGCAATAACTTTCTTTAACCAATTCCGTTCCATCTCATCTTCTCGCAGTATCTTTATTTTATAATTGCACATAGCCATGCCAAATTTTACGCTCCAATGGCTATGCAAAACATAAATAGCGCCCTCTAAAGTTCTGGGAATTGGTTTTCTTTCTGTGGCCGTATCTCCATTATGGCTTGGCAGACCCGTACCCTTTTTTGGATTTAGTTACTTGAAGATATGCCCTTTCCAGCCATATACAAAATTATATACCCTATCACTGACCAAATTTGAGAAAATTGCCCTCCAAATACGCCATTTTCAAGAAAATTCCGAAATAACTTCAACTTGCTCTAAAATGGCGATCTTTATACCTACATCAATGAACCTTGGCAGACATATGTATCCATATACGTGACAACTGTTTACTAAGTTTGGTAAAATTCGAATATGTCAGCGCAAAGTTATCGCCAAAAATGATGAATTTACTATGGATTACGTAATAGCGCGTTCAATGCGCGCAATACATTGCGCGCAGTTAACAATGGTGTCAAACTGACCGCAATGAAGTGCCCTTTCGAATGATACCAAGTATAATATATGTTCACACAGAAAAATGTGAGTAAATTGCAATTGAACAAAGATCACTACACGAATTCCCCCGAGTTTCCGCCCGAACCTAACACGTTTCGGCTATGACGTCATTTTTTCAGACTGCTTTTCGCCCCTTCAACGTCCTTTTTTTTCCTTGAAAATTGGCAGTGACATGCCGAGTTCCAATACGCAGGGCACCTCATGGCCGGATTTTTGAAAATGGTCAAGGGGGCCATTTAAGACGCCATTTTGTCCTATAAATCTATTTTACATCACGTGTTTCGATAGGATTATCATAGAAAAAAAAAGAGTGGTTTACAATAACAACCATGAAATTTTCTTTCTAATGATACCAAATACGGCCCATAAAGAGACGTAAAGAGAGAGAGAGAAAAAACAATTTAACTCCGGTCATAATACAGATCCTGCACGTTTTCCGCCCATTCATTACACGCATTGTCTATGAGGCATATCGGGTTCACGATTTTGGCCCCCAGAACGAACTTGATTGCAATGTCAAACATGCACCAAATCCCATTGGTTTGTGCACGCAGTGCTTGCGAGCCCTTTCTAGGTTCTTTCCCCTATCCCAATTTCTTTCAAACTTCGTAGGCATAGTACCATCCCATCAAGGTCACTGTTGAGGCCTTTCTTTCGCCCTACCTATCTCCAATATCACAGAAGCTACAGACTTCGTGCAAATTGCTCTGGATAGTCCGAGAGAAGCTCTTTCGTTTGACACGTAGAAACACGGCGTCATTGCACGCACATCGTTCTGACACGATTGCATTTCTAGTATCTCTAGTCTTTTCATACCATACGCCTCTTTCATATCTTCGTTATTACGACGAAAGCCACGATAGTCTACCGTTACCTTGAGTCGTCATTCACTCGTCTGCCTGTTGTCTGAAGCCGAGGTACGCGACCGAGCTCTGATCTGGAAAGCTAAAAATACCTGACGGGTTATGAAGAGGGCAATTGAGACGAAATACCTGTAGATAGGAAGTGGCAGGTCCTCTGATTAAGTCGCGATAACTATATCTTTTCATTTCTTTTCTCCGACGTTCTCGGATCGTGCAGTTGTCGTGATGCGCACCTTTATTTTCCCTTTCGCCCTTCCCCTTTTATACCTTTCCGAATTGATCAGGTAAAATGTTGTCTAAGGATTGGTGGGGTAAAAGGGGATAGGGCGTGGCACTACAGTGCCAGAAGGAAAGGTAGGAGACAGATGAGATATGAAAGGAAGAAAGGGGTTAGGTGCTTAGGTAAAGAATTAGAACGAAAGGCACTAAAATAAGTCAGTTAGTTAAGAATAGTATTTCGAGAAGAAAGATTGTAGCGAGATGAAGAGATTAGATGAAAGTAAGAAAGCGAGGAAGAGACGAAGACAGAGAGAGGCAGAGAGAGAGAGAGAGAGGGGGACATGCAAAATGCAGGAGTGTGAAACATGGAAGGAGGCAATAGATGGAGGTGGACTGGACGCAATAATGATGTAGTTTTATTTTGTTGTTTATTATATCTTTTAATATTGTTTGAACCCAGTCAATACTTTCTTTGAACCCGTGAACTGGTGAACTTGAATCGCAACCACAAGTATAATGTGTTGAAGTATATTGTGGCTTTGTGGCTAGTGTGGTAACGTTACAGTCTGCAGGCGCAGACTGTAATGTGAAACTTAAGTCTTAGATTGAGCCTAGCTCCGTCAGTCACTGGCTGCATCAAATAGCTTAAGTACAGAGCCGATGCAGTATGCCGTCAGCATAGTCTTATGTTCCAGACACTCTTTCATACAGCGACTGAAAAGGCGTGCCTGCACACCGGGTAATTCGGACTATGACATAATGCACTTTTATCAGCCGATTCTTTACTAGCATGAATTATGACATCGAATAATATTAAATCAATTTTTGTTATTCCTCTTTTCTTCTATGCAGGTTGCACGAAGGTTTACACGAAGAGCTCACATCTTAAAGCCCATCAACGCATCCATACAGGGGAGAAACCATACAGGTGAGTGTCAGGTTGGAAAATATGGAGATGGTGCACATTCGCACAAAAGACCCATCCTACCTCCTTCCCCTCCCTCCTCTAACTCCAATTATTCCAGACTTTAGTGATATGTTAACTCCAAATGTAGTACCAAAATATTATCATGACTCTTGTATCGTCAGCAGGCCATGTTGTATCTCAACAACATTGCGTCTATTGAGGCAGATTTGTGCCATTCATTTTATTATTGAATAATGATTATCTTTATAGTGTGTCTTCGTGAATGTTCTTCATAACCGTTAAACAAAAGCTCCAATTTCAAGAGAAGTTGTTTGTCACTGTCAGTCATGAGTACCACAGTCGGTGTATATACACAAAATAGAACGGCCAAATAGTGTGTTTTGACACGCTTAATGAGAACATAAACTAGAGTAATGTTTCGGGACGTCGGCCAAGCGTACAACCCGAACACCAGCAGTAGACACAAATATGATAACATTAATGCCAGACAATCTAAATCAAAATCAGTTTTTAAAGATTTAATTCGTTGTTCTCGTTCTTGTTGCTTTTGCGTATATTCGCATAGGTTGATGGCGGCTTTTGAACATCTCATTATTATTTTATCATGCTTATGTGCGACTATGCCATCAACTGAAAATCACGATCATGCTCATTCAACCCTCATCTGACCCCCCCCCCCCCCCTCCCACAATTATACCAAACATCTTTTGATTTTAAATGGAGTTTCTGAAAAAGAAATATGAATATTTACAAATTTCATAAGAATATAATATAGGTCCCTACTAAAGTGACGGATATGTGTTACGTCAGAACTGATCAACCAATCACGAATGCCAAAATGGGATTCATTGATTGCGTAATCAGGCAATAAAATGATTTTTATATTACGTCACATATTGAATGTACCCCAAAACAACATGATTCACATTAGAGCGCTTTATATACTATTAACCCGGTCATTGGATTCAGTGCTTGCCCGCACACATTGTGTGCACAATCTCCACTCCCTGGGGAGCATTCCAGCCAGGCGTTACTTGACGCTCAAAACTTTTTGACCAACAGTGACGGTCGCATCATACCGGGTACCCATTTAACACATGGGTGGAGAGTAGCAGTTTGTTTGCATTCATTAGTTGAATTCATTTTTACCGAATGTATTTTGTTAATGATTTCTTATTAAAATAAGACGAAAAGCGTGGGTAATAGGTATATCTCTAATGTCACCATGACAACGCAATAACGATATTAATTGTAACAATTTAGCTTCATTTGTTCATGTTCATCCACCGAGGCAGTCAAAACAAAAAATTAGATTTCGATCGGGAAAAAACAATGGGGCATATTTCAAGTTCAATGAAGGTATATCTAGGTCACCTTAAGTCATGCAAATCCAGGGATTTTTGTTTAAAGAGAACGCTCTAACAAATATGGACTTCCTGTTTTGAAAGAAAGAAAATGGAGGGGAAAAAATGATTTTGAAAGTCAGTAGACGGTAGTAATTGATAATTCATGGTGTGCACATTCGTTCACAGTCACGTTCAGAGAAAGCTCAACTGTTTTTGTACTGGTATAAGCCGCGTGAAATCGTTTTCGAAAATCATGATTCTTTTACGATTAGTGTACCCCCGTGTAGATACATTCGTGCGGGCGTGAGACATTACATTTCCTCTATCTTCTATTCATCACTCGAAATAGAATGATTATATATATATGGTTGACACACTTCCTTGACCTGGTATATTTGTTTTGAGAAACATATGTATGTACTTATATCTGTATATACACCCTGTTTGCGCATATGGAGGTGTCGTGGCCGTGTGGATATGTAACCAGACTGTAGATCATTAGGTCCGTGGTTCGAGTCCTGCCGCGGCACTAATGTCCTTTGGCAATATATTCATTTACATTTGCCACACTCAACCCAGGTGAGGTAAATGGGTACCTGGTAGGATTATTCCTTGAAATGCTAGAGCGCCGTAATAGCAGCCGTGCTAAAGCCAGGGTAATAATCGGAAGCGCCAGGAGTGTCAAGTCTCACAGACATGAGCGCTATACAAGGACCCACTATTATGATTATTATTATTATCAAACCAAGATGATCATGCAAACAGTTTTGGTCTGAAGCCATTGGCTCTTGTTTTTATACAATTTATTACGTAATATATCAGGTTATTACTCATTCAAAACAAAAAGTATTCTATTGTCATGTGAGTGGCAGGCAACCTTTATTGAGTCCGGTAAAAACAACATACTCTAACCAATGGCATGGGAAATATTTGCTTGGCACATTAATCAACGGTTGAACGATTGTGGACATTCGCCCCCACCTAGTCAATGGGTTACAAAAAAGTTCTATTATTCCGTTCATGACTTCAACATTGAAAAATTCATATAAACTGCAATGGATGTCGGCTTCTCTTGTGTCTGCATTTTTCGCTATTTAAATACAGTCGTGTACCTTTGAAATGATAATCAGAATAGAACTAATACCTTGAATGTTCTTTAACAAATGTCAACGATATCTTATCAGATGTTATTGGTAGAAATGTAGGCTAGCTGCCTAAGCTGCGTAATGATTAATAAACAAGAACCTACGTGATACATCTAATACGAATAATACTAGTGGGTTATTGAATAGCGCCCTTGTCTGTCAGATTTGACACTCCTGGCGCTCCATAGTAATATAATTTCCCCGACTTTAACGCCAGTCTTCCCCACCAGTAGACTACATAGTCCTTATAGTTGCATGCTTGCATGTGTATTTAAACTAGTTTTAGGTTATGTGATTTTCAGTTCATTTTCGTAAGTTTTTCCGGTCCAAACAACTGATTTTCACTCAAGGCGCTCTTGCAAACAAAATGTTGCGTTGTAATGGAACTAAAAAAAACAGCGCAACTTTTTCTTCAACCAATCATTATTGGGTATTTTAACTCTGCATTCATTTGTATTTTTGAGTTGCTTTAAAACGTAACTTTTATGCAAAGTGACCCACAGAGCAGAATGACTTCTTCAAGTCAGTCTCTTTATAAAAAAAAAAACGTTACCATAACAATACTCAAAACAAATACTAGTACATCCAGAACTGACTCCCAAAGCAGTTTGCTCCTTTTGTTCTATATTCCGTGGAGAGCCGAACTTGTTTAATTATCTACGTACTTTATCACCTAATCATTGTGTTATAATCACTGCAAACTTCTGCATTGCCCTTGAAAGATCTTAGGGGTGTATTCAATTCATGTGAAGAATGGAAAACAAATAGAGGAGAAAATATGTGGGCAAGTTGGCATGGTTGGCTAGGCTGAATTCAGGACATTGTCGTATGTGCTTTTTGATCGAGGTTGTTTAAACAAAAATAGAACAGATTTTGATGGCTCCATGTTATGCCGAGGTAAATCCTCGTTTTCTTAACGGTATCATTTGTCATTTAAACCTACAATGAAAGGCTCATTTAAAAGCTAAATCGTAGCATTACAGATGTTAAACGACAGAGGTTTAGCTGGAGCCCGATGAATAGAGGTAAACTGGGTGAACCATGGGATAGGGATTATATGGACGCGCGGCTCACGAGTTGTAGAAGTAAATTTGGTTCGGATATCTAGAGCATATCTCCATGATTCCCAATCCTTTTCACCCCCTCCTGATTCATATCTAGCCCTTATAATTCCTACAGCTCTAGATAATCATTCCTTGTTTGCTGCTTTGTGGCTATTTAGAAGAGAGACCATAGTTTGAAGGAGTAATGTAAAGTATTCTAATTATAAATACCATTGAAGTGTTCATTCTTGTTTGCAAGTAGGTTGAATTCTATAAAAACTAATTTATTTTGTCAAAACATAATGTTGAAAGTGACAAATGTGAAATTTAAATGGACTCGAATGAAATGTAAGACATTGAGCTCACACCCCGTTTCCTTTTCTTTTTTCTGCAGGTGTACGTGGAACTCATGCCAGTGGCGTTTTGCCCGGTCAGATGAGCTCACGAGACACTTCCGCAAGCACACTGGGGCAAAGCCATTCAAGTGCAAGGTCTGCGAACGCTGCTTCTCACGGTCAGACCACCTGTCACTGCACATGAAGCGACACCAGGACAAGATGAATCACCAGCGAAATGACGCGTCGCAAACGGCGGTAACGCAGCATCTCTAACGGCGACGTCTGTGTGACGCGTCTGACGTCATGCTGGTTGAACTCTAATAATGCTATCGACGACATTAGAGGAACGTTTTTTTAACAACACTGGACACGTATGTTGTTAGTCCGTCTACATGTGTGGATAGAGACGATGCAACGACGACAACGTTTGTGACGTCGTCATGCTTTTTCTCGCGTGTGAAATGAAATCGCAATCGGCAGAGACGATGACAGCATGGTAAACAAGTGTACGAGGGAGAGACACAGCGAGAGAGAAGAAGAAACGATGAGAGGGAGAACTTTAACAATTAAAGAACAATGACGCGAAAGGAACGTTGCAAACAACGCCGCCGTCGGAGTAAAGTTTGAGACAATAGTGAACGTTGGAAAGTTTTCGCGTTGTTTGGTCTGCCCATAGAAGGTGACATAATGGCAACGAGACATTAACCACGAAGCCAACTTTGATTGGGTGACTAAAATATTACCATGCTAGTCAGATGACAGTGACGTCATAAAAGAAGTATGTAGCAAAAGTGGAGAAAAAAATAAAGAACAACTATGAACCTTGACCAAATCTGTCTCAGATTGGCAACGTGTAGAAGTAGATAGTAAATGTATATTATGTATTTTCTTTATTATATTTGACATATCCTGTCTATATCGGAAGCAGCAGATCAAGAAATAGTCATTGTTGATTTGTTTTCCCATCTACATATTTCTTGTTATATTGTTAGCCTCTCGCTCCTCTCTCTTCTCTTCTCTCTCTCTCTCTTTCTCTCTTTCCTCCATCTCCCACTCTTCCCCTCACCCCATTCCCTTTTTTTTCTCTCTCTCTCTCACCCTCTCTCTCTTTCTCTCGCTCTCTTCCCCTCACCCCACCTCTCTTCCCCTCACCCCACCTCTCTCTTCTTCTCTCTTTATTTATTTATTTATTTATTTATTTATGTATTAGTCTTTTTTTAGTAGGGTAGTTCCATCAGTAGTTAAATACTGTTTTCTCCCCCCCCCCCCCACCCCCACCCCCATCTCTCTCTCTCTCTATTTTTCTTTCTCAGTCTTCTCCTGCTTCTCTTTCTCTCTCACCATTTCTTAAAGGCTGTGTGCTGAATATGTGAATCTACAGGTGTTTTTTTTTTTTATTTTTTTTTTTACATCTCACCAATATAGCAAATAAATCTCGTTCGGCCCTATACTCGACTGCAATATTGTATCAATAAATTTATTCCGTATCTCGTAAAGAAGGTTACCGTACTACATAATTCCTATAAAATATCATATCTCAAGTGTACCCCCTGTAATACTTTACAATTTTATGAAAGAAAAATAAATATATTGGTTCGGATAATGACGTATATTTCCAGTCGACATCATTCAGTTACTTCCTCCCCCATTACTGAGCTGCGTAAAGCTGATAGAGTAAAAACTTCAGCAGTTATTGCGCCGGGGGTAAACACCTCCGAGGAAATTGCTCGAGGCAAGACCGGGGTGTTCGCGGACAGGTGTGTGTGTGTGTGTGTCGGTAGAGTCTGGAAGGGGGGCACGCTATTACCCCTCTCTCTCTCTACCGATCCTACCTATACCTCACCTGTTGGTGTTCTTTAAGTCTAAAGGGGAGTATTGCATTACTGAATGCTGGAACCGTTTAAAATCGAAGTGCTGATTTGGTTAGGTTCGGCATCCTTTCTCCGCGGGTTCACAACATGATGCTAATGATCATGCTTAAAAATGTGTTTTTATTTTATTTTAATCCTCGTTGTTTTTTTTTTTAAAGAGAATGGGTTGTGCGTGCACTTAGAAATATCAAGAAAATGCTTTAGACCTATCGGTTGAAATGATTTTATAGAATTTGAAACAATTATTTGTTGTGCTCTTTTATGATTTCATCGAATGGAATATAAAGTTGTGATTGCAATTTTTTCTCACAATTTCAAGCTTTTAGAATCGTCTTTCCAAGAATTTTTTTTAAGTGGTTTGGTCTTTCCATGTTATTCTGTTGTGGACGGTCTTAAAACTATACATTTTGTGCTTTAAAAATGCGTAAAATGGGACAAAGTACATGTTAATGTTTCAATGAGTGACAACGTTAAATATGTTCTTTATACAAACTTGTAGATATTCTTGAAAACCTTTTTGTAAATTAATATCTTTGTATTTATTACTTTTCATATTTCATTCCTCATCGTGCCTTCTTAAAAGAAAAATATATTTATTTTATAAAAATATATATATTTCACTTCGAAAAATATAAAGATATTTTACAGACAAACAAACTTTTCATTTTGAACTTTTGATGCAATGAAACAACGCAGTGGAATGTGTTTCAATACACATCACTATTAACCCCATTATATTCGTTATCAATGTATAAAACCAACAAATATTGACGTCACAGATTGACCTATGGAATTTGCTCAAAAACGGTTTAATTGCTTGTATACCAGCAGTTGTCTTAGCACCGTGAAAACATACCCAACAAAATGTCAATATCGAAAGAAAAAAAAGAGCAAAACTTGAAAATTATGTTGGTATCTCGAGTTTTTATGCTGAAGGTCACACGAGCCCAGAAAAGGTCATCTGTATGAGGTATTAGAGGATAAGGGGTATATCTTCTTTGACTTGAGTCTCTAGGGAAAACGCCTACTCGGTTTGATCCAACAAACTGATGACAATAATTTATTTCATTTTTCTTCCTTTGATATTGAGGAGCAAGCCAGGCTTGAATCTATTTTCGCTGTCAACATGAGTAGGTCATATTCAATTACACTTTTTTTTTTTTAAAGAGAAAACTTTATTTCAAATGTGTGTAAGCTAGATGAAAGAGAAGTGTGTTCACGTTGGCAACGTACAAATATGTGCTGTATCTATAATGTGTACATCGCTTTTTTTTTTTACTTCAGTTCTCTTTCTTTTCAATGAAATTAAATTCTTGTTGATTTACATGTGTACAATTCTGACAAAGATCTTTCTTCTGCTTTCGTAGTATGATTTTCATAGAATGATTGACAACATTGGGTACGTGTTTGTTCATAGGGGATGTGTTATCCGGACTTTGCAGTGGGATTCGATATGGAAGGCGACTCGTGCCTTAATTTCTAGAAGACTTGTTGCGACACGAAACGTCTTCCACTAGGTCCGCATTTTGCTTCTCCGCGTGAATATAAACACATGTACTCGATAACAACAAAAAACTTACAGACGATGTGATTTAAACTGTATCAATACAACGGGAAACATTATATTCAACTTTTTTGGAGGTTTTTTCTCAATTTATGAAATTGTGTCTTACAGGTCGGAATTTAGGTGATAAAGTACTGGAATTATGAACGAACTATCACTCGGCAAAGTTGTGTCTTATACTCCGTGTAATCTATAACATTATGTGAACTTCTTTCAAATCGACTTCAAAATTATCTTTCCATGCAGCTTACATCACGAATTATATTATGTACAGATTACAAAATTAGAATATTCTTTGATATTTGTTTCATACTTTGATTTGTGTATAATTATGACTAATGGCTTTGATAAGTCAGGGTAAATTATGTTGATTTTTATTCCGCTGTGCAAATAGTCATAGAACGTGAGAGATATGTTGCTCATTAAATTTTCTACTTCTCGATAAACCAAGATTATTGTCCATGATTCTTGTTAAACACACAAGAATGACCAAAGAAATGAAATAATAATATTGTGCCTTAACTCATTTTTAACAGCATTCGCAGACGCCTTCGCAATTGTATTAACTTTTTTGGAAAATACGAATAAACTTAACTTTAATTCACACCGGGTCATTACCTAGCTAATCATCTGTCAACTCACCGACCATTCTAACAGCATCTAATTCCAGACGTTCTCAGAATAGTCGTTGGGATTTGTTATGTGGCATTACCTAGTGAAATATGGATTCATACTTTACGATGGTAGCGCTACTATGATAAAGAGTTTAAAGCACAGAAAAAAAGGGTAATGCACCAGCGATCGGTGATACCTTCGTTACACCGCTATTGCGAATCCATAACGATTCCACAACGACAGTGACTAACGGATTCTTATCCTCTCCGGGGGTAATGCAATCTTCTATTCGGTCTGGTGTCGCTCTGGTGTCGTTACAGTGTATGTCGCTTTGGTGACGCTCATGTGTCGGTCTGGTGTCGCTCCGGTGACGCTCCGGTGACGCACTGGTGTCGCTCTGGTGACGCTCTGCTATCGTTCGTGTTGGTGTGCCTGGAGTATAAGTGATGATGATAATGAATATAGGCGCACGCTTTCTATCTCTTTACCAAGTTAGGGCGAGGAATCACGATTCACCCGCTCTGTTTTATACCACTGTTCTCTTATCACACCATTGCATTAGATTGTTATCATGTTTATTATGAAATTATAAGATTATCTGCCTTTAACTCTTATCCATCTCCTTGATAAACGTACATGTATTTGTCTGTATATATATTTCTATGATAGATGATAAACTTATTGACGTGTACATTTTTTGTATGTCTTCCATCACTTATTGTTATCTTCGAAGAGAGAGAATAAAACTTCTAAAGAATAGAAAAATACGTAATTTGGAGTTGATTTGATTTGTATGCGTTGTCAGAAGAGAAGGATAGTTGTGCGACGCGTTGGAATTTCCGTTTAAAGATAAAGCTAAGTTCTGGGCCCGTCTTATAAAGAGCTGCGATTAATCCATTTAAAGTCCTCCAATCAATCACAAGTTTGCAGCCCTCTATCTCTTATGTATATACATAATTGCAATTGATAGCAATCGCAAATAAGTTGCGATTAATCGTAATTGTTTATAAGACGGGGGACTTGGTCGTGAAATTACATTCTGCTGTCTGCGAGCAATTGGAAAAGGTTAATTAAAAAGAACATAATAAATGTTGTAAACTGCAAAGTTTTGAAATCAAGAAATTGAATCAATCGTGGGGAAAGTCACATATATTGCGCAAAGAGTACATATGGGACTACACAAACAGGTGACCATGGAGTTTGGTCAAAACGTTTCAACTCTTTCACGTCATATTAATGGTCGTTTGAACTTTGAAGAGCATCCCGTTTTTCAAGAGACATTCCTATTATATTTTTCCAAAGTGACAATTAAAAAAAGAGTAAGCTCACAAATTATTTTCACTATTAACCGAACTCGGGTCTCCTCTTTAATGATGTTAGATAATGCAGATTCACGAAGTGAGACCGATCCAGACTGTAAAGTCGAAAAGAAAAAAAATCACGCTTTTTGGATGACATGAATGTTCCAATGTTGATTAATGGAGTGAAACGACAACACTATTTCATTCCAAAAATAGACTGAATGCAAATATACAAATTACAGACATAGTAATGCCAGGCATTATTGAGAATTATGGTAGGATTGAACATATTATTAGGGCATATAATAAGCCATGATATCTGACAGTGGGGGAATAGCATCCAGCCAAATGATAGAGAATGTTGAAAGAGATATTATGATGACTTGTAAAATAAAAAGATTAACAAACAAACGAATGTAGAGACTTTGATTATTGAGGTATCATGGTCGAGTGGATACGTCACCGGACTGTGGATCACAAGGTCCGCGGTTCGAGTCCCGCCGCTGCACTGGTGTCCCTTTTGGCAAGAACTTTTGCAAAACTGTGGATAAAGTGAGCATGGTGAGATGATGAGAGAGAGAGAGAGAGAGAGAGAGAGAGAGCGAGAGAGGGAGAGAGAGAGAGAAAGAGAGAGAGAGAAAAAAAGGATATGACAAAGAGTATAAGCATAAGTATATAAGAATAAATATAGAGTTTTTTTATTCATATCAGAAAATAAATTCGATTTCCACTGGTTGGTACATGTAATACCATGGAGATCTATCTTGTATCTCCATGGTTATACAATATGAGCATACACATTGTGATAATATACACAGTTTTACATGACATAACAAAATAACAGAGTTATATCGTCCTTCTTACAATTAACTCCATCAGAAAGAGGAACACTTGTGTGTGATTGGGAGATAGAAAGAGAGGGAGGGACATACGCCGCACGCATTTACAGCTTTGACGATTCGATTGTTTCTTTTTTATCCTGTATAAATATGTCAGATTAAAAAAATATATATATATATAAATAAAAACATGCACAAGAGAGAATCAAAGATACAATTGATCATTTTTCCATGATGTCTGAAAAGGGACCCCACACACCCCACGGCTTAATGAATCATCAATGTTTACATTGCACCTCAAAGTTCTTATGTTCGTCAAAGCATTAATGTTTCCCTGTCTGCCGTGCTTCTCGGCTTTCATTGTGGGATATCATTCATGTGAGCACGGACCCTAGAAATCATTCAAACGTTTTATTTTTGTTCCAAGTTGTCAGGCGTTTGGGTGAAGTGAGATGAAGAGGGTGCCGGGGGCGGGGTGGGGGGAGGGGGGGGGGGGTGTTACTCTGACGTTGCGCAGCTACAGCAATCCAGACATATAACTTTAGAAAATCATAATTGTTTAAAGGGGTATACACCTCTCTCTCTCTCTTTCTCTCTCTCCCTCTCTCTCATACACACACACTCACACACACTCTGTCTCCCTTCCCAATCCTGCCATTTTCCTTTCACTCCTTTCCTCCTCCGCCCTCTCTTTCTTTCCATCTCCCCATCTCGTATGCTTTTATAATAAATTAATTCTACTCGATCATCATTATCATTTATCTCAACATTATACAAATCTGAAATGAATTGACTTACAGACTTCATATAAAAACTTTTAAATGATTGATTTTATAGCGTTAAACTTTTCACATTTTTCCATGAACATCCTTTCAAGCCTTTGTAAATCCTTACCTGCCAGAATGTACAATTTGTTATTACCACTGAATTACATGGAGTAACCATTACAGTTCCTGATTAGATATGCTCATCATTATTAATGTAATATACTATTTTGCCCCTTCCCCCTCCAGAAGATATCTGTATATTACACATTTGATACATATCTTGTTCTTCCTTAGCTCAACCTTTGCTTATTCAGGGCCTTCGATGTGACATGCTCTTCCTTGAGGTATTCGTAAGAGCAGATCTGTTGAAGTGTTTACAACTAATCTTAAACGCATATAATTCATTGTTCTGTTTGTATGTTGTATGTTCCATCTTACTTATGTTCCTTTGTTTATATTGCAGATGATTTTCTTTCCGCAAGTGCGCCTTTAACATCATATTTCAAATGGATTCGGCGCCTTACAAATCATATATATTATTATTATTATTATCACCCTTTTAGGCAGTTGTGCGGTCTTTATTATAGGGAATAAATATCAAGGGCAAGGTGTTCCTCCAGTACATCAAATAATTACAACTTTGTTTGGATATCATAACATCTTTAGCGAACCCCGTGGGAGGGTAAATAGGAAGAAAGAAAGAAAGAAAAAATGTTAAGCGAACAAATCACAGTAGATCAGTGCTCCATTCTTCTTCAGAAAAAGAAAGAAACCGCTCTTAAAATGATAGATATTACTTTAATCACCGAGGGCGACCTTTTGTTATAACTCAACTGGTTATTGAAATTGAACATTCGTGTTTTGAATTCATTTATACATTATTGTCACGGTATTGACATGAGTATGGAAACTGACTATCAAGGCCGCGTTACTGAGACTCGAGGGCAAATGCACATCCATTTATCAACCGATTTTTTCTTTTATGGAGATGGTGATTACAGTTGAATTGATTTCTCGAATAAGTTAACTCGTGCCTATCATACTGTTATGAGATGCAAACACACCGCTATGAATATTCTTGCTTTTGTGTCGGTATGTATTAAAGTACGAATATGCAAAATACATGAGTTTGAATATTCATAACTTTCTGTGTGAGTGGAGAGATCGTCATGGATTGACTGAAACCCCAGATTTGGGGCTAATTCTAACTAATTACTTATGATTTATGCTTTTATTTATTCTGATCGGGGAAAGAATGAAGTAATAATGATTTGACCTTCTCAAACTATTAAGACGACATTGCCAGAATAATTTGTTTACATTTATGTTCCAATCTCCTTGTTGATTGATCGGTTGGTTCCTTGGTTGATTGATTGATTGATTGATTGATTGACTGATTGGTTGATTAATCGATGGCTGATTGAGTAATGGTCTGTTGATAGATTAATTCGTTTGTTGATTGATTACTTGATTGTTTGTTTGTTTGCTTCATGGAGTGGTTAGTGCTTAGTTAGTTTGCTGATCATCGGTAATGAGCCTGGCTAGTTTAGTTGATTGATTGGAGAATGACTGTGCATTAAAGCCCCACTGCATTACTTATAGCTATACTTGCGCCCTCTACATGTATATAGCAAACAATGCCTAAGTGGTGACCGTTGGTCCCCCATGATTCCATTTTGCTTATGTTAAATGAGAGCTGATTTGGTGAGATAACCACCTGTCAGTGACCATGCAGGGAGGTTTAATCATTCCTGGCCAAACTGGTGTAGATTGACCGTAAGTTAGCGGTATGTTAACAGGTTGGTTTGACTGTTTGGTCACTGGAAATGGGTTAGTCGGGTGCAGTTTGTCTGGTTGGTTGTTAATGTGAATGGTGATTTTCTTTATTGGTTGGCAAGTTTGTTATTTTGTTAATTGATTCGTCAGATCATTCTTATGTCGATTGGTTCATTAATTGTATAGTAGATAATTTCTATATGGGTTGCCTGAATGTGTGTTCTTAAATTTTCTTTTATTTATTTTTTAGTTTGTGTGTGTGTATGTTGGTGGGGGGGGGGCGGGTCAATAGTTGCTCGGTCGGTCGATTTGCTGTTGATTTAGGCCTATTTGTTGTAAGTATGGATTCATCACTTAGCTTGTTTGTAAATTAATGGATTCTTTATTTGGTTAGTACCTGTAGTTATTGGTAGTTGGTACGTTAGCTATTTCAATTGGATTTCTCTGTTCTTTACTTACAACTTATTTCTTTATGTTTAATTTTCATTCGTTTGCACAACTTCAATGCGATTGAAGGTGATTTTACCTTAAACCTCATTTATCGTGTCCAAGTAAATTATGCCCATGATATCGTGTAAAATGAAAAGAAAAGCCTATATTTTGGATGAAACATGGTATTCTTCTAAAAACTTTGTTATGAGAATCGCTCAGGCTAGATCAATGATTCGGCATGCATCAGCAACCCACCGCCCACCCTCAACCCCAAACGATAATTACAGCGTACACCGCGAGTACGTGTCGCCATGACAACCGTCAACTTCACAAATTAACCATCTCGTAATTCCCCTCTCGTCTGTCTCCCGCCATCCATCGAGGGTTCCATCGCAGCCCGCGATAACGTCACTCCGCATCCAACTTAATTGCCGCCACCGTATTTTAATCTCAAACAAATATCTGCAGATTACATTAATATCTCCTCAAAGTTAAGTTGAGAGAAGGGAGACGAGGGGGGACCTTATAGGAGGAGTAAATTGATGAAAAGTGGATCGTGTATTCTGGTGAGCAAACTTTTTGGAGAATGCGTCAAGCTCCAGATCTTCTCGCCTACATAATTCCGATTTGAGAGTGTTTGTGTATCGCAGATTAATCCCAGACGAATAGCTAAGGTGAAGGGGGAATACCTTGGCTTGTCTGTTACGTGTCGAGTGCGACTTATGATATTACAGGAGATACATAAACATGTTATGTCTATGTATGCCTACATTTTTATAAACACCTTCTTTCTCATATAAGGATGTATGAAAATTACGATAACCAACCTGCTGGCTTTGAAGGCATTCTTTATTATTGCGATGATCTTAACCTAGTTTGATAAACCCTTATTTTGTAGGAAGGTATAATGTTTGAAAAGCTGACATGGTACATGCACGAATGTCAAAGGTCAAACCTGTCTTAGTGACCACCTCTCTATAAAGGCCACATACTATAGTGATCACATAAATTGTCACCCTCTTTATGAAGAAATACAGTATTGTAGAACCTCTTTTTAAAGGCCACATGTCAACAACGACACCTTTATTGTTCCATTCTAGAAAGGAAATATTTGTTGTAGAACCTCTTTATAAAGGCCACATGTCTATATGCAATGACTACCTATATGGTCTCTCTTTACAAAGAAATATGTGTTGTAGAACCAATCTATGAAGGCCACATATCTACAAATGCCACTTTCATTTTTAGATCGTCTGTATGGCCTTAAAGACATGTTTTACTGTTCGGTTGATGCTTATTTAAACGTGCACATAAGATTTGTATAAGTTATACTACTGCTGAAGTATAACATATTATGCCTTAAAGTGACTCGGTAACATTGCCTCGAATTCTGAATCATAATACTGGATTTAGCTCATGCTGCAATCATAATTATAAACCTTTAGGTCAGTCAGGAGTCCCATGACTTTTACAAGCTGATCGCCTGTCTGATTATCACGATATTTATGATTGGAAATCGAAATTTCATTTTTCGTTTTCCAAACGGTTTTCCTAACACTACAGTCTATTGGGGAAAATGAGTATGGTAAAACCGGTCAGTCAAACAGAAAGCTTTTTACATTTTTGAGGTACTTCATGATAATTTTGATGCGCGATTTTTGTTAGGGCTTCAAATTTACACCATATCACAGACACTGATAACACGTAGGGCCATGCATCTCAGATTTAACATTGTTAAACGATGCCTTTGATATTAATTTGCAGCTACTGCTTGTTGTGAAGAAATAAAATACGTTTCTTTCCCCTTGAGTTACATACTTCACAAAAATCCAATTTCCAACTGCCTTGAGCATGAAATATTTTGAATATGAACAAAACAACCAAAATGAGTTTTTGAAATGTTTTAATGTTAAGGGGTTGAACCTTGTACCAGATTGCGTGGGCAATTCAGCTCATATTCCAGTGGATAAAGTCATCTGTACTTCACTCATGTTGGTTTTGAGTGGGTGGTGAATGGCGTGGGCCCCCGTGTGTGCAGTGGCGTAGCCTCAAGGGGAGGCGGGGGGTCGGGGAGCATACCCCCTCGCTAAAAATAAATTAAAATGACGAGAAGACAGTGACCAGAATGGTGGCCAGAAAAAAAAAAGGAAATGAAAAGAATGATAAAATGCCATAAATTACCTTAATGGTTTACAAAAACAAAATCAAATAATACCAAGCAGGTCCAGACCGCCCCCCCCCCCTCCCCGAATCGGCCCACGCTACCACACTGCTTAATATATGCGTTTCCCACATTATCACTTGGAATATAAAAGTACTAGCACAGTAAGTGTCTTTTGTGTACTGATCCCGTCTGTATGGCATTGGGCAAAGGGAAAAAAATCACTACAAAAATACACGAATTTATGGATTTCGAGAAGCACTGTATGTCTTATAAAGATTATAACAGGGTAGTAAATACCTTTAAATAAACATAATATAATAATAATAATACGTTGTTGTTTTATAGCGCATATCATATCTGTTTACATTTCAATGCGCTTTACAATAAACATAATAATATATAAAATATAACACAACTATAAAAGGATGACGAGTAAACAAAACTATTTATAGAAAGCAATGAAGTTCTTACTGAGAGAAAAGAGAACAAATTACAACATGTAAACATGAACCACAGATTTGAAACGTCGTATAAAATTCGGATTTTATATGTTTACCGTGATTTCGGCAGAGCTTTTTTTTCTCAATGTGGGCGTTGGCGGGTATGAGGTGGAGGGATAGTCAGAGCAGAGCCTAGAAGACCTCAATAAATGAGAGAAGGAAAATAACGGCAGACCCCCAAAAATGAAGAGAGAAGAGTATAGGAAACAACACAGAATAGTAGCGATAGAAATAGTCAGAGAAGATGGGAATATAAAACAAGGAAAGAGAATTGGATACACAAACAAATAAACAAACATAACCTGGCAGGAATTAATTCCTTGAAATGCTAGAGCGCCGTAATGGCAGCCATTCTAAAGCTGGGGTAATAATTTCCAAAGCTCTTTGGAAGCTCATAAAGACGCTTATAATGTCATATGCGCTATAAAAGAACCGAATATTATTAATATAATCTTAATGTACAGGTTGCTTACAGACAGAAACATATGAGTATAATCAGTTGTGAAGAAAGTAGACGGTTTATGGCAATGGTAGCTACAGTTATACTGCCAAAATCTTACAATGATAATGTAAAACAAGAAGTATGAAAAAGGTTTCAAAAGTTCGCAACCGTTAGCAGAATTTTTAATTTTTATTGAAAGGCAAAGCTGACTTTATCGCAGTTTTTCTATTGATCGTGCACGCATCGCGTCTGCGGGCTCTTTTTTTCTTCTTGAGTGGATCGTCAATGGCGATTTGTTTGTCCGGACAAACTCAAATCAGAGAAGTTAGACAAATAGTTTGTGTTTGGTTAATGATTATTTGATGAAGTGTTATGATAAGATTACATTATTGACCGTTGCTATGGGTGCCCGTTGCCGTTCATTGTTTACGAAGAGAAGAAATGGATCGGAGGAGGGCGGGGAGGAGGGGGGGGGGGGGGGAGGGGGATATGGCTGGCAAAAACGGAGGGGTCGTTAAACTCGTTGTAGTAATAAGGATAAAAAAGGACTGTACCACTCGACCGACCAAAGCGCTTACATTATCGTTATGTAAGAATTGGCAAAATTGTTTATTCGAGTCTTTTTTTTTTAAATCTAAAGATCTTGTTCATACCAGGTACATGTACTGTATATGGTACATTTGCGGGCACGTGTCGAATCAAAATACACGCACAGCTGTTACATCGCGATATATCAGGGAAGTATTAAATGGGACGTGCAGGATCAAAATGATGCGTAAATGTAGCGAAAAAATAAACGAGACCGTAAGAGAAGAATGAGAAATGTTTCTGGCTCAGTTTACAGGTTCATAATCGGTATTTGCGTGATGTGTTTTGCACCAGAATACCCACTAGGGCATTACTGGGATTGGAGAGAGGGAAGAGAGGGGGAGGATCGCGGGCGGAGGGAGATGAGGTAGATGATTAGGATGAAGGGGGAGCAGAGGAAATGGCATACCCCCCTTCGATGTCCGACATACCCCTCCTACTTGAAACTATTTTTCTGCTTGTACAATGTTGTAAGCTATACTTTTACACATTTCTTCTTTATACGTTTTAATGTCAAAACTTTTTCTAAGTGCTCATTGGAAATGTAGGGGGCTTTCTCAAAAATACCAAGCACCAGCAGCCCTTATCGTACTGTTACATGTATCGATGACGTGTTCGAAGAACCAAGATTTCTACCATTGATACAGTTTATTCTGATGATGTAATAAGAAACGGAATCTGCTTAGGACACGGATAATCTGCCCTAATACGATTGTCTTAGCACGATGTAATCTATCGTTATCTCTTGTTCCCTCCTTTATCCATTAATCAATGTTAAGGGTAAATAGATGATGTTATCTATTTGTGGCTGTACACGTGCTCGCCTTTTCTTTTTTCAATAAATCTAATTTCAATATTACGCAAGAGGTAGAAATGATGACCCCCAAAAATGGCCGAGGATTAAATACAATCAGTGATTGTTTTTCTTCCATTTGTTTTGGGGTTCCATATACTAATATTTAGAGAGTGGTCAAAATAACAGCTTAAATTTAATTTAGGATGATTTTTCATCATTATGCATCGTATGAATATGAATGATGGCAATACCTAAACAGGCATTGTTACAATCACGACAATTAATATTACGTTTAACACAACATGAAGACACCATGGTCTTAAAGCTTACAAAGTTTTGGCGCAATATTAAAAGGAACCAGCAAATCAGAAGCGGTTTGAGGTGCAGAAAAATCACAAAGTCGAGAAGCGATTGTGTGTGTTTTTAGGGCCGGTGATATTACAGATGTTTGATTTACTTCACCCGGGGGACGCCCTCTCGACATATCTCACGGTTCACCTCCCGTTTTACCCCCTTTGATATCAAGTTTACACATCATTACAATAAGAGGTCGGTCTTCGATGCAGAAGGACGCAACTCGCAATGTTTAAACATCACAATTTAAAAAAAAAGGACAGGAAAAACGGGGTCAGATTCCAGCCCTTTGCAATATACAGAATAAATTATTAAAGTATGGATGATATTTGGGTGAGCATAGCGCTCCGATGTTTAAAAGTGCATTACACGAAAATTGTTATACACTGGTCGTCGGATTCAGACTTGCCCGCATATAATGCATGCACATTCTCCACTCCCTTGGGAGCATTCCAGCCTGGTGCCATGTTATAAATGCTCACAGTGCCTCGGAAACGACAATGACCTTTCTTATCGTACCAGTTACCCATTTAACAACTGGGTGGAGAGAAGCAATGTAGGTAAAAGACATAACACTAATACATAAATCATTTGAATACGACTATATGAACACATTTTTCGTCTGGAATTTGAAAGAAACAATGGCATTTTTTAAATGTGAGAGTTGCAGGTCGGATTACAATTTATCACGGAGCCACGGAGCAACATGTTATGCCAACTAAGTGTTGGAATGCCCTGATAAACTTGACACGCTAGGTGTCAAATTTAAAGGTAATACAAAGTTTTGGTAAATTTTGAAAATTGGGTGGATAGTGAATCTTTACAATTTTGATCTATTTGGATGCCCCTGTGGATGTATTATAAGCACTATAAAAATTAGCCCCTAATACACTTCTGTTTTCGAGAAAAAGCTAATATAAAAATTTACCGGTGCTCCCGGTAAATTTTTATAAATTTCAAATAGCGCCTATGGCCGTACAATGGTAGTTGCGACCATGAAAATCTCAGAATATGTAGTTGTGATATATAATTTCCAAACGGGAATAGCAAATCGGTCGATTTTAGTCAAGAACCATTGTTTCATAGTTAAATTAATATCTTGACCTTGAGAGGGAGCTATACAACATAAAGAGTTTATTATTCATAATTTCATAACTTTAGACTCGATTTCAACCGCGACAACGATCAATTAATATTGTAGGAACGCATATCCTTCCAATATGTTAATTTGGACCAAATTCAAGACCCCATACCAAAACTTTGTAATACCTTTAACACTGTCGAGTCTACATTGAAATCGGAATCTGTACATTGCAGACAAAAGTGATACTCTTTCATGCGCATGCGCAGTATCTCCGAGGTCGTGTATTATGTGTTGTATTTATTGAAATACATTGTTTAGTACAAAAAAACCCCTATCGGTTCGACAATTTGAAGCCATTGGCATTGCCAAATTATAAAGCGCCGATTAACATTCCAAGCTTCTCATAGTTCATCAACGCTCCTCGCCAGGTGGCGCCCTTTAGGATAAACGGACGACCGTGAGCAATTTAATTGACAACATAAAATAGATCATCCTGATTGTAGGAAATAGTCAATCACATAAAATAATGTGAACTACCATCAAATCACAAGATTTTAAGTATTAGGGTAGAATGCAAAATAAACCCAAATGGTTACGAATCCCCCTAATCATGACTTTACGTACAAATAATGGTTGCTGTTCTGTTCTAGTGTACATGTACTTCATAATAAAAAGCAAAACCTACGTTTCTTCACAGTGGAGTAAATACTTTCTTGCAGTGAAAAGAAAACTCACCGATTGCTGGACAGTAAATTATGATTATCGGCTAGGATTCCAAAAGGGTATAATTTGAGTATCTCGGTCACGGGTTCTGTTGATAGCTTGCAAACAAATGCTCAGGAAATTGAAGAACTATCAAATATTTTCATTGACCTCTCTTTGTGAAAAGCCTATTCTATATTATCCCATTTATAGCATGGACAGAGAAGGAGAGAGAAGCGAATGGATGGGTGGATGGGTGGATAGATAGACAGATAGATAGCTAAATACAGATTATGGTGAAAGAGAGCCTGAGAGAGAGAGAGAGAGAGAGAGAGAGAGAGAGAGAGAGTGTGTGTCTGTTTTAGGAAGAAAGGGAAAACGAGAGAGGGGAAGAAAGAGAGAGAGAGAGAGAGGGAGAGAGAGAAAGAGAGAGAAAGAGAGAGAAAGAGAGAGGAAGAGAAAGAGAGTTAGGAAGCAAGAAAGAGAGAGAGAGAGAAAATTAGATGAGGAGAATTGCAAGATAGACGAGATATAAGGAACTGGAAGTGAGAGAGAGTGCGAGAGATATACCCCCCCCCCCCCAAAAAAAAAGAGAGAAAGAGGTATGGAAAGAGGGAGAGGAAAGAAAGAGAGAGAAAGAGAGAGAGATAAAGAGAGAGAGAGAGAGAAGGAGAGAGAGAATGGTCAAACATTGTACATGGCTATAAATAATATGGCAGGTTCATAGGTCACCTGTACCCGTTGTTATTGTGGACACAACACACAGAAATATAATAAAAATATTATTTCTACTGAACCAACATAATTTATCGTTCGGCACACGCCTGGTTGACTTTGTAATCGGGCGGCTTGCTTTTTAAGTAGTTATGGTCACTTCAATCAAATTGCATGAACCAAATAAAACCTATGTCAACGGCTGGCTAAGTTATTTACATGAAGCCGTCCTTATCTGTAGATTTTTGTATATGGATAAAGCACCGCAAAGGACCTAGTTTTTGATAAGTTGTAATACAGATTCAGTGTAGGATTTTGTTAGTTGTATTTGAAACTTTAAATGCAGTTAACTTCTTAGTGTAGGAGGGAGAGGGGGGGGGGGCGACTGCCCCTCGTGAAATTAAAAAAGTAGAAGAAATAAACCATGCCCTTGTGATGGGGGTAAGATATTTTTAGATGTTTATTTGGCCAACAGGGGCCATGCAAAACAAAATTTTAAATACTTGATAATATTTTGATATTCACCACAACGTCTATAAGGAGGCTAATCTAAACTTTCGGAGAGTTAGCATAACAACATGCACATATTTTTAAATAATCCTTATTCCTTTCAACAATATTCACTTTTATAAGTGAAGGGCCTATCGATACTTTTCCATAAACAGTAACAAATATTATAAAAGAAAATTGATATATTGCGATCACTTACAGAAGCCATATATAGTTTTTTGTTTTGTTTACTGCCATAACGAAATGCTCAACAGTTGGATTTGGACGATTCCTCCCCCCCCCCCGACTGGAAATCTTCTCGTCGTCTTTTACCCTCTTTAATTGTTTTCTTATAAATGAAAGGAATGTGGTGCGTCTCCTTTTACCCTTCTAAATCGAAAGATCTTTACCAATAGGGCGACGCCTATTTTTAGTGCGTTTAAGCATGGACCTACTAAGCAAATGGCTACCATATCCCACGCACGGTACATCCAGCCTAGCACCTTCGTACGCTACCCCCACGCACACCTTCGCGAAAAAGAAGTGAGCGCTAATTTTTTGTTCTTTCTTGCCCCCGAAAATGGGGGAGGGGGGGGGGGATAGTGAGCACTATTTTTTAATAAAAAAATTGTCAGGGGAGGGGGCCCGTCTTCTTTAAAAAAAAAGAAAGAATAAAGTTAATTATTTGTATGTGTTTTTGACCAGGGTTTTTGTCCCCCCCCCCTGGATCCGCCACTGGGTGTAGGTACAGGTGCTTGATGGGTACAATATAATGGCGATTGGGAAGCATGAGAGTTAGAGAGAAAGAGAGAGATAGATAGAGAGAGAGAGAGAGAGAGAGAGAGAGCAAAAAAATGGGGGAGGGGGCTAAAACTTGATCTCGACCTTGGTTAAAAAAGATGGCTTATCATGATTTAAGAAAATATGTTACAATTTACAATTTGTTCTTTTTCCATTTTTTTCTTTTGAACATTCATCCATGTCCTAAAACAGTCTAAATGGCTATGCCTATGGGGCAATGCATTTAATGTATTACATTGTATTCCTATTGAACGAAATAATTATCTTTATTTTTAAATGTTTCTGATGCTTCCTTCTGTCAAATGAGTCATCAAAAACGAAAACGATTTGGAAATGATTGGTAGCTTGTCTCAAAGGGTCCATTATCTTTGAAACGAGTTGGCGCATAGTTCAAAACGCCTACACGCTTACTCTGAAAATTAAATTAAACATAATCTTTAAAGGGAACCGGTAACTTTGTCTCAGATTCTAAAAAAAAATCCTGGATTTAGCTCATGCTGCAATGATAATTATAAACATTTAGGTCAGTCAGGAACTCCTTGACTTTTACAAGCCTGTCTGATTATCAAGATATTTATGATTGGAATTATAAATTTTGAAAACGGTTTGCTAAACGGTTTTCATAACACTACAGTCTATTGGGGAAAACGAGTATGGTAAAACCGGTCACTCAAAGATTTTTACTTTTTTGAGGCACTTCTTGATCATTTTGAAGCGCGATTTTTTAGGGCTTCAATATTACATCATATCACAGACACTGATAACACGTAGGGCCGTGTATCTCAGATTTAACATTGTTAAATGATCCCTTTAAACAGTTAAATGAGTTACATTATTAGGAAGCACATTCGACCGTCTTCAACAATTGATATGGGTAGACCTAATAATACCCCTAAAATTCGGCATTCCCAACCAGTACTATTTCATCATCGTGAATTAAATTGGGCTCTGATTTAATAGTTTGGTCGGAAATCAAAGCTGAAATATGGATATGAATATGCTTTATTGTGTTTTATTATGCTTTATTATTTACTCTCACCAAACCAGCGACACTACCGAAAATAAATGCGGTTGTCTAGACAAACAAAGCGTTCACAAGTTCAAGGAATTCTCTTATTAGGAAAGGTTGTCAAAATATTCATAATGACTTTGTTTGTCTGCCATATCAGTCTGTTGATTTTGAGGAATGATGCTAATGGTGATGATATTAATATGATCACATCCGTCCGTTATTGCACGGGTATCAATCTTGTCAATATGAACCCGAATGATTCAAAATATCGCACCATTTTTATTTGCATGCATTTTCAGTGGCGTAGCAGAGATCCGGGGTATTGAGGGGGGTACGGGAATTTTTTAAGGGGGGGGGTGATCTTACAAGGTGAATGAAATGCGAATTAACAAGACCACTAATAGGGGAGGATAGCGAGGTGGTCCCATTGTCTCATTTCCCTTTAATAAATTTATTTCCCCCCTCTCTCTCTTTCTTTATCTTTCTATATCTCTTTTTCCAATTCATTACGCCCCCCCCCGATAGGGACATGTGCCCCCGTGCCCTCTCCCGAGTCTTCGCCACTGTGCCTTAATTGTCTTGGCTACACAATCAACAGCAAATGAGGCGGGAAGGAGTAGAAAAAAATAGTGGGTGTAGAATTACGTGTCGTCTTAAAGAATGCACAGTCTAGATGGACCACGCCCATCTCGACTTCCGGACAGAGCGTAAACGAAACCGCCCAAATTACTCAAAATTATGATAGATCGATCAAATTTAAACCGCAAAATTTCACGAACATGATAAAGGCATGGGAAAGATAAACATATAGCAGTTTACAAGCACGGAATTCTTCTTATGAAGTTTTCTTCTCCTTCTTCAAAATGTGTGATGGAAGTTCAAATGTTGCAGTATACTGTATGTGTTGTGAAAGTAAGTTCCAGTTATATCATATTGCTCCTTTTTATAACCAGGATGCTAACTATCAGTTTAATATAACGCAATATCATCGAAACAATGACAGGGAACAAACAAACGAACAAACAAACAACTTTAGGGGAATGAAACTTATGAAAACATCATAGACCTATTCCCATTAGTGACATCCGAGGGAGCCCTTTATCGGCCATGTTCAGATGTTGACTAACCTTTTAATCATGAACTGAAGTTTTAAAAAAACTTATGGAAATTAATTAATTCATGACAAAAAAAGACCAACAAAAACAATGTAATCATAATTAAATATAATAAACGGGTGAATGAACGGGGAAGGATAGGTTAAGACTATGAGAGGGAAAAAGACAGACAAAAAGAGGGGGCGTAAAGCACTCGGAATAATATTTTGATAAGACGAAACCACTTCCTTTCTTCAACAAGTCATATCAGGTATTTGTTTGTACACACCTGAACAAGGTCTGTAACTACATGTACCTTGGTTAAAATATACAGTGACGAGGCAATTTGCACGTTTTGGTACTTACATATTATGGTCTGGTAGTGCAACCGAATCAAGGAGAAAATAATTTTTTGATTATCTCAAGATAAATTGCAGAATTTGTTTTCACTATTTTCTTCCTGAACGAACACCTTCTATGCTGTGGCGGTTGCCAATTCCGCCAAAGAATTTAGGTGTTGATCAAAGTGTTTGGTTTAAGACTGACTTTAAGTTTGTTTTCTGCTGAAAGAGATACCTTCATTGTGAAGTTTTTTTTCACAGGAAATGAATTCAAGCCCAATTTAACAATGAAACAAACTTAAGTTGAAATTTAACACGTGTTTGGCACAACAAATGTTCATAGGCCTATATGGGTCGCTATGATGAGGTCAACAAGCAAGTCTTTCAAGACCAAGGCTTGCCCGTGTTTAATTATACTGGAATCGAAATACAGCGCTAAATTACAACTTTCATGCCAGATATCCCACCACACAATCCTTCTCTATTTTCTGGATGTTATTGTTATCTCTATGTTGTAACGGTTGTTACCTCTTAAACGCGATAAAGTTAGTTGTGGCATTCTATTTTAATAGTTTGATAGCATGTGTACGTTAATACGTTACAGCTTTGAGCGAAGGTAATGTTTGTGATTAAAATATTACAGTTATTTTATATTTACTGCCATTTTTTATGTTTATGCTAAAATGTGTTACAATTATCTGCGTAACATTCCCCAAAAGCTTCAAAAATCAGGAATGCAAGGTTACACTGCTTTGCTACTACTCGAGACGGGTCGACAAACAACAAGGTTTTCAGTCGCCCACGTATGCATTCAGCAACATTCATTGAATTAAGTTTTCAAGTTATGTACTTCAGCAATGTATCATAAATACGACGACTGGTAATAATAATGTTCTGCATTAGAGTTAGTGTTCAAATTATAGTGGATCAAGAAACTGATCTGCGACCTGCAGGGGTGTCGCGATAAAATATTTTGAACATTGGCGTAGCCTATGGGTGGCACGGGGCACGTGTCCCCAATCGAATGATGACCACCAACAAACAAGATAAAAGAAAAGGAGAAAGAAAGGAAAGGAAAGGGGAGGGAATGCGAAAAAAAAGGTGACACATGGCAATCCCCATACCTACCCTCTAGTCGGTCAATAGTCAAGTTTTCTCGATTTTCATCTATAATTGTAAGACTTGTGCCACCCCCGCCCCTCCCGGACCATGCCAATGGTATCCCCGAACCGCTGGACCCACACTACGCCATTAGTTTTGAAAAAGGATGGATGTTGAACAAAATTACTAAGAAGCTAAACCTAGAAGAAAAGAAATCAGATTTGCCCTCGGAACTGTCAAAAATATGCAACGGGTTTGTGAGTGCATATAGGTAGGTGTATGTGTGAGTATTTATGTATGTGTGAACGGGATAGGGTGGGGTCCGTATTTACAACCTTTACCCCCCCCCCCCCCTCCTCCGTCATCTCATATGTTACTCTGATTCCCTGGGGAATAGTTTGTTATTTCTTACATTTAGGTCAGAGTATGTTGTTTCGTTTTCCTTTCACTCCTCAATTTTGTATTATTTTGAACCTTAGTTCCTTTCCCTTTCCTTCTGTTGTCCCTTTTCCTTTTGTGTATCTATTGTCCATACCTGATTATTGTTTCTTTTTATACAAAAACACCCTTAACATAACCTCTGTTAGTAGGAGTGCAATTACTCCCCTCTGTACGTTGTACATTGTTCATCAAATGACTCGACTCAAGTCATGTTAATGCATAATATTTTTCGGAAATTTCTTTTCTTCGTTACAGAGATTTTCCCTTTTTGATATTGTTTTCTTTCACTAGTAGGAAAACTGAGTTGCATTAAAAAAAAGGAAACGAAGGAGGAAGATATTATACTAGTCGAGCAACCGAGTAACTGAAGACAGAGATTGATTTTAAGCAAATTCTTGGCATTTGCCCAAGAGAGGGAGACATTTAAGGAAATGTTCGAATTGGGTTGACTCAGTACAGTCTTTCATCCGATGTATATTACATTCAGTGCACTGTTTTTTTTTCAGGTGAGTAGAGCTATTATGGGTTGGGGAAAAAAGGAAAAAAGAACAAATAAACAAACAAACAGAAATAAAAACGAACTAAACAACAATAAACAAAATTCAGAAGTCTATCACTTTATCATACATCTCTTTCATGTATCATTTAAATCAATTCCTGTTCACATTCTTCGGTTCTTCCTTTCAAACTCTCTCACTAAATTATACATCTCTTTCATTAAAGCTTCTCTCAATTTCTCTTCTCAATACTTTGTATGTACTGTGTTTCTCTCTTCTTCTAACTGACACAAACACAATTTAAATACAACAAATATAGTGATTGAAACTAAATTAATATACGTCAAACAAACATTTAATCACTTCTTCTTACTGACAAAAACACAATTGACAATAGAGTGATTGAAACTAAATTAATATACGTCAAACAAACATTTAATCACTAATGCTACCATTTCGATGACTTAAGAAAATGAATCATACTGTAAAAGTGGCAACACCTATTGCACCAAGTTTGTCAATTTACATCAGCTTTACTTGAAATAAGTATTATAATTAATTTGGAAAATAATAGCAATAGTAATAGCAATAATAATGATAATAATAAAATTATGCATATGATTAATAATAATAATAATAATAATAATAATAATAATAATAATCATCATCATAAATAGGCCTATGATACTATTACTACTACTACTACTACTACTACTACTACTACTACTACTACTACTACTACTACTACTACTACAATTTTTGAGAAGATAAATCGAGTTTAGATATAATTTCAGTGAGGCTACTATTTATAGTATTCTTTTGTAAAAGAAACTGTCTAGAAGTAAAAACGAAACCCGAAGAATATACGGTTATTGTGAGCGAACTATGAGCTGTATACAAATAATTTCTCCCGTTCTATAGAGTAGGAGTAATATATATATATATATATATATATATATTTTAATTATACTTTGATTGCATTAATCCACACACGCTTTACTTCACTAGCTCTGGTCGTATCTGATATATAAGCTCATTACTCGAGACCAAATACAGATAAGATATTCAAGTATATGCATAAGTATATGTTTATATTAACATATCATATATGTATTTGCATATGTGTTTATGTATATGTGAAATATGGATATGTGTGTGTGTATGTCGTATCCGGACACCTACCCCCTATGACAATCACCCTCTAGGACGACTACCCCCGGAACAACTACCCCCCAGACAACCACCCCTAGGACAGCTACCACCCAGACAACTACCCCCGAACAACTACCCCCGGACAACTACCGCCCAGACAACTACCCCCTAGGATAGTTGTCCGGGAGTAGTTGTCCTTGAGGATGGTTATCGCAGGGGGTAGGTGTCCTAGAACCTGTATATGTATATGTATATGAGGGTGTATATGTGTAGGAATATTTGAATGTATAATGAAGGTATTGTGTATAGGAAGGTTCATGAGGCAAGTTTGTATACATGTATTTATATTATAGAACCTATAAATACTTTCCTACAAAAACTCCACTTTTATGTTTTAATCGAATGTCTTTGACGTTTCATCATTAATAATGAAGCACTGACTATTATTATACAATGAAGTTTGAACAAAGTCTCTTTGCAATAAAAATGAGATTCTATGAAACACAAAAAGAACAAACCGCCACTAATGCTAATCATCAATATGATTATTTTTAAATTGCTTGAATGTTAAGTTGAAAAGTGCTCCGTATTTTAATCATCATGAATTAACATCTCTTTAAAAAAAATCAGTGCTCTTCATGTGAAAATTAGTGCATGGAACGAAAAAAAACCACAAACTCGAACATTCCTAAAGCTCCGATAGACCTTTAGAAACAATGACAAAAGAATGAAACCCTGATCATATATATACATGTATGATTTTCTTAAGGCGTCATTAGACGGACATTTGGAGTGACAAAATGGGTCCTTCGTGTACTTGTAACGATTGCACAAAAGAAGTACTGCCCTCTACGTACGTTTGCAGGCTGAGGAAACTTTAAAGGTATGTCCCATTTGCAGGTCCAAAAATTGAAAAGGTCAAATTTCAAGGGCATTTGATAGACAATACTTATAAGATAACTTCCCTCAAAATGAAAGGGATCGAAAACGGCTTTTTGTTGGAAAATAACGACCATTAGTAATTGTCTAATCGACATAAGATTGTAATAATCTAATAGTCTGATTTTCTGACGATTTGTGCTGCACAAAGATGAAAACAGTTTAATTTTGGCCATTGCAAGTAGTGGGTTATTGATGTAGGCAAATGCTGATGTACCTGTTACCGCTCATTTTCAGTATGTTATAACCAAACAAAAGAAAGATGTCAGTCAGTCACTCAATAGTGTCTGGCAGGGAAGTCTAGAAAGTTAACGGGTTTCCTTGCATAATGTGAATACTAGGACACTGCTAAAAGAGACATAGTATCTTTAAGGCCTCCCACGTTTAATAGTTAGTTTAATAAGTTATATTGCTTTAATTTAGGGTTAAGGTTAGGGTTAATATACCAGTTTTTATGATGTCCGGTGAATGTACTATGTAGGGTGATATACCGGTTAATGTACCAAGTTGGTATATACATTTATTTTTTTGGGGGGCGGGGTATTCCCTTGCCCCCATCTAGGTGTTCAGATGCAATAAGTAATGCAGCCAGGGACCTGTTTCAAAAAGCCATTTTCAATGACAAATGACAAAAATCAGTGACAAATCTGCTGATAACCAATCAGAATCAAGGATTTCACTAGCTTATATCAATAAACAAAAACTGTCATTTGTCATGATGACAAGTTTTGTGAAATGGGGCCCTGGTAGTATGCAAAATTGAAAGAAAAAAAATCCAATATTTATTCCTCCACTTCTTTCTCGCATATGAATCTATATTCTATGGAGCAATCCCTATCAAGCCACAAATATGGATCAAACCACACAGATCGAAAACAGTTTCCATTGGTTTCAAACGCAAGTTCGTCAAAATTTGTATATGTAAGTCTTGATCCGTCTAGCCACGTTGCCCTGCGGAGACTTGAGCCGGTCAGGCCGATCCAGTAGTTCTTATTTGCATTCCCTACGAAGTCCTGTTCCTCTTGCGACTCGATGAAGATCAGATGGGATCCGTATTGGGAACAAGCTGAAACCGCAGAAGCATGACTCATGTTAGTCCATGGGCCAGACCAGATATTGGTACCACCAGAGGTGGCAAAACCATTGTACTTTTTTTTTGTTTGGTGGGCATATATACGTGTAAAAAGTTATGATAGCATTTCCGAATGTACAGCTTAGTCATATAATCAGCAGTTTCCATGGCAACACTACACTAAAACCGTTATTATTCAAAGAAACAGTTAAAGTCATTTAAAAATTATAGAAACACTTTTGAATGCGTAAAAATGTACAGTTTAGAATACATCGCCATAAAGAAAAGTAATGAAATGCAAATTATATTACCATTTATAACGGTTGCCATGGTAACGACCCCAGAATAGCCTAAAATCAAGGATTTTGGAGTAATTTCAGTAACATATTAGACAATATGCCCTTTCAAGACAAGTTAAAGTCCCCTTTCCAATTTAATGAAACAACTATATGACTAATACATCATATAAGCCAATAAATTGCTATTTAGTACCTTCCCATTGTTACCATGGCAACATGAATTAGAGTTAACAAGATGCCCTGTATGGTACTATATGCCATATTTGGGCTATATTTTGGCATTGGAGAGCTGTTGAAAGTTCATTTTGGTGTCTATACCCAGGTTTTCAGGCCCACAGAATAAAAGTTTAGAATACCTCACCATAAAGAAAAGTAATGAAATGCAAATTATATTACCATTTATAACGGTTGCCATAGTAACGACCCCAGAATGGCCTAAAATCAAGGATTTTGGCGTATTTTTAGTAACATATTAGACAATATGCCCTTTCAAGACAAGTTAAAGTCCCCTTTCCAAAATAATGACACAACTATATGACTAATCTATCATATCAGCCAAGAATATATATAGTACATTCGCATTGTTACCATGACAACATGAATTAGAGTTAAAGATGAAGTTGAGTTCTGGTCATGCGATTGCATTGTGAAAGAAACAGTGTGGAACCGACCAGAAAAGGTTGATCATCTAGCATATAAGAATTTGTGTATATTGCAAGGTTCTGGAATCATCAAAATGATAAGAAATTTGGCCAAGTCTTGGTAAAGTTACAAACACTGTACACAGAAATATGTATATGGGACTACACGAACACGTGGCGTAAAAAGCCGGCCCCCCGATTTTTACGATGTTACATGCATATTTAGAATATGAAGGCATTCGAAGAGCCATGCTTTTCAGGGAACATGTCTTATCTGATGTTCTTCCACACTTGCATAATAAGAATGAGTAACGCTCACAAATTATTTTTCACCTCTTCCCAGAACTCATCCTTCTCTTTAACAAGATGCCCGGTGTATGGTACTATATGCCATATTTTGGCTATATCTTGGGATTGGAGAGGTGTTGAAAGTTCATTTTGGTGTCTATACCCAGGTTTTCAGGCGCAGGGAACACAGCTAAAGCATTATTTTGGACATTAACATAGGACATCACTGCTATTTTTCATACATTTGCATAAAATCAGAGCAAAATGACCATAAATGTATTCTGCCACTGCATATTACAAGCTGTTTCTTAGGGTTTAGAAAGATATAACATTGTCATGACTACATTAGATGCTAGAAAACTTCATTTGATTGTATGCAATGTTGGAACCAGCACAGATTCATCACATTAATGACCATTTGTTTGTTATTGTATAAAAACTGTGAAGTCCCTGGGATGTATCTCTTGGCATATGCACACTGTGGTCACCCATTGAGAAGATGTTTCAAGATGCTGGACTGAGGGACCTATGTGTAGAGTCAGGTGTCACTGATATTGGCTCTGTAGCTGGAGTGATGGAATGCTGCAAGTACAACTGTGCAGTCAAGTTGTTGTACGAGGCATAATTTATGCGACAGGCGTGGAAAGGCTTCCTACCCTGTCTAGAAACTAACCACACTGATGACCAGGTTCACCTGGAAGAAAGCCTTAGAGTCGTGAACAGCCTATGTGAATATGTTTCTCAAGCTGCTGGCTGTGAGATGATTGAGAACCAGTCCTTTGAGCCCATATCTTCAAGCTGTTTGATGTCTACCTTGATTACCTGATACGGGAGAATGGGACCCTCTCGGCCTTCTGGATGTATGTGGACATCGTCGAGGTTATGCTAGGTCTGGTTCAGGCATCTAGAGAGGGTGTCTGCATGGGTGCTGCACCTCGCTTTCATTCGTGCAATGATTCCCTGGTGCTTCACCGACGACAAACTGAACTAAGCACGCTTTCTTCCCTACTATAGTTATTGTGTACAAATGTCCCGGCTGGCCAATTGATCACCCAGATGTGCATGAACAATTCATGCAGGGCCAGAGATTTTCTGTACAACTTGATAGGACCTCTTTGGCAGAATCCCAGTCGACCAGGAAATTGAAGAAACCATCAACAAGGACACACAGACCACTGGGGTAGGGGGACAGAATGTTCAGCCTAAAACCAGGAGCTGACATCTGAGTACAGAAGGTCAGAAGCTCATATTATTTTGAGGGAGTTGAGAGACATGGACAGCAGAAACAGTTTACAGCACTTCAATCATCCGGACCTGCAACTAAGCCGGATAAGAAAAGATGAGGGTCAACTTGTCTACTGTTACTACCAGATATTGCCAAAGACCTGCTGAAAGTTCACAAAGTTGGAAAAGAAGCATACCGAAAAGATTGTTTGGAAAAAGAGCAACCCATGGTAAACTTTAATGACAAGATGAAAAAAGAAAGTCTGAAGACCTTCCTCAACATCAATAAAAAGCAGGCTGGTTACAAAGCTAAAGGGAATCAGGTAATCGTGAAGGCAGACCGAAACCTCTTTGGGCGCATGCATGATCATCATTGCTCACAGCAGAGCGCTATCTATTAGAGAGGTTCTAGCACGCCCACTCGGACCAATACCGTGGTCAAAGGCAACAGCATTGCTCTCTGCGCAAGCCAAACAGAGCTGGAGAAAATTGTGTCACCAGCAGATCGATCTCACTCCGAAGCCTTCAGCTTGTATCATTGATAGAATGAGCCTTGTCCATAGACTCAAAGGGGGTGACAAGTCATTTGCACATCTAGCAGATGCTGCACTGACGCTAGCTCTGCACGAAGGCACTGATAGTGCCAGGACTGATGTCGTGTTCGATGTCTACAGGGATGAGTCCATCAAGAATGCTGAGAAATACAACAGAGGTTCCACCGCTGAAACACAGTGGAAGAACATTGCACCTTGTCACAACATTTTGCAGTGGAAAAAATTCCGAAGAAACCCTGAAAACAAAAATAAGCCTAGATTATATTTTTGGTCGATCAGTGGAAGCAGCCTGCAGAGAGGGAGAAGCTTCATGATAAGTCACTTTATGTAGCAAGTGGAGAAGCACTATGAAGAAATCATAACTCTGAAGACAGCACAAGAGGAAGCTGACACACGAATGCTTCTTCATGCATGGCATGCTGCGGAGGATGGATACAGATCCATAGTAACCACAGCCGAAGACTCATATGTGCTGGTAATCTGTGTCTGTATTATCGTGCTGTCCCATGGTGTTACATTTTTCCACTGTGCCCTCGTCGTTTCCATTCCGTCTGCATACTGGTCCCTTACCACTTACAGCGTGCTCGTGCCAGCTAGTGTCCGTGTTGGCCTTTCCCTCGCCGGGTCTCACCAGAGCCCCACCGGGTGGGTACCTGCTGCTTACCACCCGGAACGCAACCATAAGGGCCATTCGCTGAACATTCGCTTGGCCTTGGAGACGTCACACACGGTATATGAAAGCTGGACACTCACCCTAGCTACCGATCACACTTCAGTTCTCAAGTTCACGGATGTACGTCCTCATTGTTCTTCTCAACAATTAATCACAAATCTTCATAATTCTTCATAATGCCTACACATGGAAGCAGGGGCGGCAGAGCGACTAACAAATTAGAGGGGGGGGGGCAACAAAAAAGGCACCTACTAAGGGGCACTTTAATAAAGTAATAGGTGCACTTGTCAAAGTAAAAGGGGCAATTTTCCTATATACAAAGGGGCACTTCTGGGGTACTTCGAAACTGGGGAGGGGGCTGTGCACACCAGGCTGGTATACAGTAACAACCCGTTGGACAAAATATGACACATCGTCACGTCCCCGTTCTCACTGCCCCACGAACGGGTCCATGATTGCCTCGTACCAGCCCACCGTCCTTATACCGTCCTCTTTATAGTCCTCATACCGGGTTCTCACTGTGTGCCTCCGCTTGTGCCCACACGGCGAAAGTTTTGGGCATGCCCATAACTTTTGCCGGTTCTCGGCTGGTCTCTTTGGCCACTAACAGGCCCTTACCGCGTGCATGTTCACCGATCACTCAAAGCCCCGCCGTGTGCCCTCATCGTTTTCCACCGACCACACAAAATGTACCACACGGTGGCACACGGTAGGCTTAGCCGGCACAATGGGACAGCTACTGTAGCAAGAAACTGACCTACTTTCTGAGAAGTCTGGCTGGACAAAGAACCGCATCGGGTACATTTATGTTTGCAAACTGCAAGCTTTTTGGGTGAAGACGTCTGCTAAGCTCTAACGCCTGCCTTTACTGGCTGCGACATAGTGCGTTTGCAGGACGTGGAAAGCTGGCTGCACTTAAGCTCCTGACTTTAAGCATCTTGGTGAAGAATGGGATGTTTCAACAACCCTAATAGACAAGATACAAGAGTTTGTGTGTCGAAGTGTATGCATTCACATTTACAATCTGATGAGACCGGATCAATGAACTCCGCTACCACCTCTTCTTTACAAAAGGAGGAGAGGTAGAATCCAGCCAGCTACCTCCAAGCAAAGATTTTTTGCGCATGCATGTTCTTCGGGTGAACTACATGTACCAGGCTGCGATAGTCAAAGATCCAACGACCTGTGGGTGGAACACAGATGGCAACGGCAATCTGTCCATAAAATAGATAGCACAGCACCGGAATCTGTGTTGCAATTGATGTCCTGCAAGTGTACTGTGCCTGTGCCTGCAAACTTCGTACCTCGTGAACCAACTGAAATGCACTAACATGTGCAAATTAAAGACCTTCATAAACCAGCAGGAAGATGATGAAGATAAAGAAGTAGCAAAAGTCAAGGTAGACGATTCAGACACAGACTCATGATAAATTAAAGTGAGATGAATATATTTTGTTCCAAGAGAAATGTAGGAAACAACTTCGGCGTTCCCTTATTAACGTGTTGACTGCAGGAGTAACTTTGAGAAAGTTTGCCGAAGTGAGGATGAAAATACATGTAGTAGATGTTGCTTTCTTCTCTCGTCAATTCAGGATGAAAACAAAGAGAGGTGTTGCAGACAAAAGAAGAATCGGTGACCTGTGATTGTGTGTGATCTATTTACCACAAGTCACCAGTATCCAATTGACAAATAAGCTGCCATTATCAAAGTCATGGTGACAACTTAGGGTAGGCTTAAAATTCCAGATCACATGGAAAGGACACTTGTAGGTTAAACTCGAAGATGTACTAGATATATTTTATCAGTTACATCATTTCGAACAATCAATGTAAAGTTTCAAAGGCATATACATGTTTTTTTCTGGCCTTGAGAATGTGAATTAATTTGTGTCCAAATAGAATACTTAAATTCAATCACACCTTTCTTTCAAAGAGAGTAAACAAAAAATAGGAAAGAGAGGGTGTGACAAAATAGTTTCTGAGACTTCGTGCAAACCGCCTGTAATATTTCTGCCCAAAGAAGGCGTTTTGATAAACAGACACATATTTTCTGGCATTCATATTTACCTTTGACTCATTTATTCTCATTTTGCTCGTAGTATTCTTCGGGACAGTTTTGATACAATAGCAAGCAAATGGTCATTAATGTGATGAATCTGTGAGGGTTCCAGCATTGCATACAATCAAATGAAGTTTTCTAGCATCTAATGTAGTCATGACAATGTTATATCTTTCTAAACCCTAAGAAACAGCTTGTAATATGCAGTGGCAGAATACTTTTATGGTAATTTTGCTCTGATCTTATGCAAATGTATGAAAAATAGCAGTGATGTCCTATGTTAATGTCCAAAATAATGCTTTAGCTGTGTTCCCTGCGCCTGAAAACCTGGGGTATAGACACCAAAATGAACTTTCAACACCTCTCCAATCCCAAGATATAGCCAAAATATGGCATATAGTACCGTACAGGGCATCTTGTAAACTCTATTCATGTTGCCATGGTAATAATGGGAATGTACTATATAACATATTCTTGGCTCATATTATATATTAGTCATATAGTTTTTCAATAATTTGGAAAGGGGACTTAACTTGTCTTGAATGAGCAAATCGTCTAATATGTTACTGAAAATACGCCAATATCCTTGATTTTAGGCTATTCTGGGGTCGTTGCTATGGCAACCGTTAAAAATGGTAATATAATTTGCATTTCATTACTTTTCTTCATGGTGAGGTATTCTAAACTTTTATTCTGTGGGCCTGAA
>JAVYIG010013060.1:0-49543 GCA_035222895.1 Strongylocentrotus droebachiensis | reverse complement strand
GAGCAGATACTTTCCTACTTAGTTATATAGAGTGCCCCGTCATTTTCATTTTTCTATGGGACAAATGTGCCCTAAAATGTTGAACAAAAAAATTGCCCTAATCGGCCCGTTAGGGATGACATCATTTTCAAGTGGCGTAAAGTGCCCCGTCATGGTCGAAAAATTCTCAGAGCCATTATCGAGCCAATATCGCGTTTAATAGTTCAATGCAAACAAGAGTGTCCTTCTAGAACCGAAATTGCCCAAGTGTTAATATATAAAATGCCCCGTTATTGTCGAAAAAAACATTTTCAATTCTAGCAAAGTGCCCATTTAAAGAGAAGGTTGAGTTCTGGGAAGAGGGTGAAAAATAATTTGTGAGTGTTATCATTGAATTTTGCAAGTGTGGAAGAACATCAGATAAAAATGTTCCCTGAAAAGCATGGCTCTTCAAATGCCTTAATATTCTTAATATGGCATGTAAACATCATAAAAACCGGACGGAATTTATGCCACATGTTCAGTTCAGTTCAGTTCAGTTCAATTCAGTTTTATTTTTCATTTCCAACAGAACAGTCATTTTGACAAGAAGTCAGATATACAATTCAAAATTCAATAATATAATACATTTGACATGGTTTAAAGTTATAAAAATAGAAATTGTGCATAAATATCCAGTATAATGGTTTTTAAGAGTGTTTTTTAAAAAGATAACCTGTGGGAATTAATGGATCCACTGAAAAGTAAAGCTTGTAGAATGTGGATCCCTCAAAATAATGACAAACATAATTTTTGTAACATGTAAATATATTGACTTGAAGAAAGAAAAAAATATACATAGATTACCAAAAAGTGGCAGAATAATAATAATCCAATTATAAATACGAAATTTGAAAACTTGTTACGACACGTACATATTTCTGTGTACAGTGCTTGTAACTTTACCAAGACTGGGCCAAATTTCTTATCATTTTGATGATTCCATAACCTTGCAGTACACACCGATACTTACATACTAGATGATCAACCTTTCTAATCGGATTCCACAACGTTTCTTTCACAATGCAACCGCATGACCAGAACTCAACTTTATCTTAATCAGGGTGCGAAATATCCATTATCAAGGGGGCAAAAGTGCCCTTCAAGAGCCAAAATTTCGCGGCTCATTTTGGTTACTCAAAGGGAGGGTTGAGTTTTGGGAAGGGTCAGAAAGTTCAAATAATCTAATTGAGAAATTTGATTAAAGTATTAGAAGATACAAAAATTTTAAATTTGCTCTTCAACATTTACTCCGTTTTTTTATCTGATTATTATTTTTTAATTTCTTTTTTAATGTAAAGTAAATGTTTATGAATTACGTATTATAATGCTCTTGACGTTATCATTGTTGTTGAATGTTTATATTCATTTATAAATGAATCTTGAATAACAGAATGAATTATTGATTTGTTAGTTTTCTGAGAACTCAACAGTTCAACAATACTTGTATCTTGAGAAGCCAATTTTATTTATCTTATAAATGTAAATTACCTTGTTAATTTGTTTCAAATGAAA
Organism: Strongylocentrotus droebachiensis; assembly: GCA_035222895.1. NCBI lineage: Eukaryota > Metazoa > Echinodermata > Echinoidea > Camarodonta > Strongylocentrotidae > Strongylocentrotus > Strongylocentrotus droebachiensis. The sequence continues at coordinate 48,010 of JAVYIG010013060.1, read as the reverse complement.
ATCAATAAAATCCCTGTGGAGGGAAAAATATGGAGAAAATAAAAATCCTGTAATGTTGTTGAATGTGTAGCATTATGATATACATTACTTCTGAAGAGGAAAATATCATATTTTGTTACAAATTCCGTCATAGAGTCCATACTACCTGCTTTTTACAAATTCTTTAGATAACCGGTGCAACAAGTCTGTTTGGTTTGGACATTTCAGACTTACTTGGCTCGCAGTCGGTTAAGGAGTGAATGATAAAGCAGAATCATTTTTTTTTCCAGAGAAAAAAAATTGAGGGGGGGGGGGGTTAACCCCCCAAACATCCCCCCCCCCCCCTGCGTACGCGCCTGATATGAGATGTAGTGATCTTTTTCATCACTATATTAATTGTAATCAGTTTAGAGATAACCAATATTACATATGTCTTTGATTTCATCCTGTTCCAATCATCAGCATCGAATTTTAAAAGGGGTTCCAATTTGATACTTTATTTGTCTTCTTCCAGTTTGTGTGTAAATTATAGAATGACCAGAGAGCTTCAGGGGGTTTGTGCTATTTGACATTCTATGTATCTCCAACTTACCTACGTGTCACTTCTACTCTCTAAAAAAATCGAGTGATCACGGACGTCACTCCTCTGGAGAGTGAAAATGTAGTGAAAATGGAGTGAACATTCACTCTTTTCTTCTTAGAGAGCACTCTAAAATCAATCGATTTTCACTCCTAAACAATGTGATCACGGACGTCACTCCCAAGAAAGTGAAATAGAGTGAAAATTCACTCTTTTTTTTTAAAGAGAGTACAGATAGGTATTTGAGCTAAGAATTATATTGTATAGGGATCACTGTCATCAGAAATAAATATTTTTGACTAGTTCTCAAAGATGGGAATACCATTTTTCACTTCAGGATGAAAATATTGCACTGTCAAACCCATTGACAATCTACATACGAAAGTTGGGGGTGTACCCACTTATGTTCCTACCAAATTTTAGAAATATCCTTAGGTAACTATACTCTTGTTATGTAATAAATGTGTTTTCTGATACACAATATGTCACAAACAAAATTTCTTCAATTTTTGAGCCCTCCACAGGCTATTTATTAATAATCTTCACACAAATAAACAGATCAAATATATGTGCACGTTTAAACACATTCAAAATAATCTTGCTATACAAACAACAATTGTAGCAACCTGCCACCTTTACAGCAAAATGTCTTTCATTCCAGATAGACGTACAATATATTTCCACTCTTTATAATATTGTAAAACTTTCTTTTTCAACATATCAAAAAGTGAACAAATTCTAATTTGAGCTCTTTCATAATAATAAGAATAATATTAATTTTGATTTATATAGCACATAATATTCATCGATGACAATCCTCTATGCGCTTTACATTTCTACATTCATACAATTTACATTATCACATACAAATCACATATTAGGCCTACATTATTACATACTAATTATAGATTATTACATATTACATACAAAATAACATCGAATGATATTCTACTACAACAAATATTAAGGCCAAATTTAAAAAAAACATGTTTCGCGTCCTGTTTTTTTGAAAAATAGGAAGGAGGAGGCATTCAAAATGGCCGCTCGGTACATTTTCCCTGACAGTCGGGCTATTTTTTAAGATGGCCGCCGACAATTTTTTTTTTTTTTTAAATAAAAAATAAAAAAATTCTAAAAATAAATAAATAGGAGGCGGCCCCCCAAAAGGAAGCGGGCGGGCGGGGACGCTAGACATGTATATTTTTTAATGGCCTAATTACTTTGAAAATAGATAAGTTTTGACAGCAGTCTTAAACATTGCAAGTTAGTTAATTTTTTATTATTTCTAAAGTTAGAGAATTCCAGAGTACGGGAGCGGAGAATGAAAAAGGCTCTGTTGTGACATACGTCTGTGTGTTAGTAGGCGTAACAAAAAGAAGATATTGTGAGGATGATCGGAGGTTGCTTCTTGGTGTTTTAAATGTAACAAAAATGAAAGGCACTGAACAAACAAAGGCTAGATACACCAGTTATACAAATATTTTAACTAAAACAATACGATTAGCAAAGAAAAGTTACTTTACGAACCAGTTAACTTTATATTAGAACGATATTCAAAACACTTGAAAGATTTTAAAACAAGAAATGAACTTATCCAATAACAAATCAGATATAACTAAAATTAGGTATAATTATGATATTATCAAAGATCCTGAAAATATAGCCAATACTTTCAACAACTTTTTTTTCCTTTATAGGGACAAATTTGGCTGATGGTATTCCTCCTTCAGCCAAACATTTCTCTGATTACCTATAGGCATACCATACCACAATACTTTTTTCTCACTCCTATAGTTAAAGAAGTTATCATTAATACTGTATCTAATTTGAATAACAAAAAGAGTCCCGGCTATGATGATACTAATAATGTTATTCTAAAAGGTGTAATATCTTCTATTGTTAATCCTTTAGTACACATTCTTAATCTATCGTTACTTAATGGACAAGTCCCAGATAACATGAATATCGCAAAGGTCATACACGTGTACAAAAAAGGTGATAAGTTGAATGTCAGTAATTATCGATCAATTTCTTTCCTATCCTCCTTGTCGACAATTCTAGAAAAAGTTGTTTATCGTAGAACTGTTAGCTTTTTAAAAACTCATAAGATTTTTTCCAACTTTCAGTTTGGATTTAGAGAAAAACATAATACAGAACATGCCTTCTTGAATTGTATTGACAAAGTAGCGCATGCTTTAGAAGTTTAGACAAAGGCTCTCACCTGGTTGGTATCTTCCTGGACTTCTCCAAGGCCTTCGACATCATCAATCATGACATCTTAATTATTTAAACTTTCTCATTATGGGGCACTTGGGAAGGCCTTGGAGTGGTTCAGGAGCTACTTATCCAATAGATGACAATACGTATTCTTGAATGATCATACTTTCAATATGCAAGACGTAATTTTTTGAGTACCACAGGGAAAGTTTGTTGGACCCTTTATTGTTTATTATTTATATAAATGACTTTTGTTAATCACCCGATGTTCTTTCATTTATATTTTTTGCAGACGATTCTAATCTATTTTATTCCCATAGAAATTCAAATACTTTAGTCAAAGTTGTAAATTCTGAACTAGAAAAAGTCACCCAATGGATAAGAACTAATAAACTATCCCTTAACCTAAAAAAAAAATATATATATATGTTATTTAGTAATTCTATAGACATACTGCCCATGAATATCATATTTGACGATACCCCTTGGAAGTTGTTTCATTCATTACATTTTTAGGCCTAACTGTTGATAACAAACTTTCGCGGAAATACCATATAGATAATACATGTAAGATCATTTCACGGAATATTGACATAATAAATAAACTTAAATGTCATTTTCCGACATCATCCCTACTCATGCTTTATTCATCTTTAATTTTACCATATCTGAATTATGGGATATTTGCTTGGGGCAATACACAGCAAACTCTATTGAAACGAAGTCTCTCCGTATTATCTACAATTCTGCTATACTCTCACACACAGACCCGTTATTTGTTAATAGCAGACTATTACAAACAAATGACCTGTATCTATTTCACTTAGGATAATTCATATATAAGTACAGTAGAAAGACCCTTCCACAAATACTTGATGCCATGTTCCCCCTACATCGGTCATTTCATGATTACTCAACTAGACGGTCAAACGAGTTTCACCTACCACTCTTTAGAACTTTATTAGCGAAGAAGTCTTATGAATGATGGTCCTAGATGTTTGAATTTTCTAAGTAAAGGTATTAAAAATAGCTCATCCCTAAATTCTTTAAAGAAAAAACTACAATCATTTTTGCTCAAATCTTATAGTAATATACGAGCATAATCTGATAACAGTTGGAATAAATCATTATTTAATTAGGTCTTCATCATCTGCTCGATTAATTCAATATTTATTTGGTTTAAAAGACCGTCAATACTACTGGGCCAGAAGGGATTAGACCACACAGCGAGGTTACTGACAGGTGGCTATCTCATTAACTCAGCTCTCAACTAAAAAGAGGATCATGGGGGACCAACAGGCACCGATTGGGGAAGTTTTCTATATAGAGGGAGCAAGTAGCTACAAGTAGAACAATGGGGCTTTAAGATCTTACCTTCCCAGAATCACCAATATAACTACCTCTTCTTCGGTCATGATTTATCCTGCTTCTTCCTTCTTTCTCCTTCCCCCTTTTCCCTATTCCTTCTTCTTATCTGCTTTACTTCTCCTTGTCGTTTTGTGGTTGTTTGTTGTTTTATAATATTGTCTTGTGTTTTCCAAGTCCTCGTAGGCATAATTTGAAACAATTTTATTTTTTCTGGGGGATCCACAGACTACAAGCACTGCTTTTTAGTGGACCCCCCCCCCCCCATTTCCTCAGAAATTAAGAATTTCTTGTAATAATTTTATTATGTGCAAAGTGTATTTGTATAGTTACCAGAAAAAATGAATTATGTATGGAAAAAAAATGTAATACCTTTGTTTATATTTCTGTTGGAAATGAAATAAATATAAATTGAATTGAATTGATGAACAAGTTCTGACATGTACTGTGGAGAGAGGTAATTCTGAGATTTAAAACATAAAATGAATATCTTAACATCTTAGCATTGACAAGTAACATGTTCGTAGGTGACCACAATACAATGTCGTTATAATGCAGGAATTGATATGACAAACAGCTATTTTCCAACTGCTTGAAAGGAAAGAGAGATAAACCTGAATATCATCTGCATATATCATACAGTTAAGACGATGAGCCTTGGTGATGTCATCAATTGGAGCACTAAACAAAAGTTAGCTTATTAATTTTTTGGGCCGGCTTTGTAATTATATAATTGAGCCTAGCTTAAAATTGATCTATCAATCCATTATTCTTCCTATATTTTATTATACTGATGTAGTGTACGACTAAAGTAATAGCACTCAATTGCAAAAGTTACAAAATAGAGCAGATAGAATTATACTTGGGATAAGTCCATTCAAACACATATCAAATTGTAATATTCACCAAATGTTATATTGGGAATCATTGGCCTGTCGTCGTTTAAAACATACAAACTCCATGGTTTTTAAAATCCTCCATGACCCCAGTACCCCTTACTTAAAGGACTCCTTTCACTTTGTTTATCACCAATATTCGTTACGTTCCATCGGAAATTTATCTTAACCTAAACCACATACCGAATCATGTCGTAGAATGTTTTCATATCGTGGTGCGTAACGTCTTTACTTACCTTCTACTTTAAAATCATCCCATAATTACAAAGAACTCATAAGGATATTAAATAAACATACGTTAACTATCTCCCTTTAAAATAGAAGAATTTAAATATTGATCAATAAAAGGGTGGGTGGGGGTACTGGGTTTTGCTCTAGGGTGGGTGGGAGTATGATACTGTGCATGTAAACGATGTTGTTTTTCTATGATATCAATGTGTAAAGAATTTTGATTTGTGATATATAAATTTCTGTCATTTGTTTTGTGTTGTAAACTGGACCCCTCGGTAGAACAGCTGTGTTGCAATGACACAGCTGAGCAGCTGAGGGCGATCCATCCAATGTTATTTTCATATGTTATCATGTATATTGATATTCATATGTTTTATATTTGGTAAATAAAATACAATAACATAAAATCAACTCCATTAACAAAGTATCAACAAATAATTGATCATCAACACAATTTTTTTAATTTTGCTTACTTACCTCATCAAATTGGTCACCCTCCAAACTCTCATTATTCAAATATTGCAAGATAACCACTTTTATCTTTTCTTTCATAAGAGTAATCGATTCTGGTTCCTTTAAAAATGAATTATTAAACTTTTAATAGTTTTATATATATATTTTTTAAATTTATCAAACATAATTTCCAAGCTTATCAATTAGGGGTCTGAACGGCCGGTAACCTAAATCAATTTCACTCTACTTCACAAGAGAAACGAATTCTGATGAAATTAGAAGAAAAGAAAAATTAATTCTACTCTGTTTAAGTGGATTGGGCTCCTTCCATGTGTAGGCTTTTTTTAAAATCAAAATACATTTGCCGCCAAGGATCTAATAAATTAAAACCGTTTTTTATCTGAAGAACTTTTGTCCTGGCATCTCTATTATTAAGTCTTACATAATTAAATGTATCCATCTCCAAACTTTGCACTAAATTCCATTCCCTACAAATTATTTCATGAGGATCATCATCCAATAAAATATCTTTATACATTTAAAAAAACCTGGATCATCATTATTTGGGCAATATAATGCAACAAGAGAAAATTCTAAAAAATCCCATTTTATACTAAGAGCAACAAAATAGCAATCTTTATCACATTTAAATCTTTTAAAAACATACTGAGAGGTTTTATCAAATAAAATTGCGACCCCCCTAATATTGGATGATTAATCAGAAAAAACCCTTTCCTCCCCATTCTTTTAAAATGTCTCCTTCTAATTTCAAAACAAAAATGAGTATCTGGTAAACAATAAATGTCTGCCTTTAAAAAAAATAATCAAATACATCTTTCCTTTTTCTTAAATCCCTTAGTCCACGACAATTCAGAGAAAGGATTTTAATTTGTTCCTTACTCATAAAAGACGAATTTGACGATTAGCATAATGATTAGCACAATATTTAATACATAATACATAATCAACAAACTTTGAAAAGAATTATCATCTTGAGCTAAATGTGGAGGATTTTTAAAAACACAATAACACAACACAACACTTCACATACATGTGCAACAAAAACACAAATTGATTTCCAGCTCTGAGTGCAACATCGTGCTACTCCCGAGGAAAAATGTTAACATACTACGCGAGCTTTCCATACTTTCAATATAAATTTATTATATTAAGGATTGTCTCTGTAAAAGTTCAGTCACAGAATGACTACTCTATCATTGCTGTACGGCTTATGCTAGTATCCTTTTAGTTCAGTTTTGTTAGAGGTTAGTTTAGATTTTTTCTTTAGATCTCCGTTGACAATTAAAGCATGAACATTATTTTCATTCTCTTTTTCCGTGGAAAGTAGTCGTTATTAGGCTTATACCAAATCACTTTGAAGGCATACGTATGTATGAAGAAAAAAAACCCCTAAAAACAGGGACAGCTGTATTCGAGCAGTGGATGGAAAAGGAGTTACGTCAGGATGGGTTATTCCAAGAATTACGACCCAGTATGTAGGGCATTTTACAGCATCGAATCCTGGATCGTATATGCGGTACGTAGGCCTAATGATCTTACCATTGACTTGTCAAATCCATTACGTAAGCAAAATTAACATGCATCAGGCCAAATATATAGCCTCATGACCTTGCTCAATATTATATGAACACAATTTTACGATCCCGACAAGCCTGATCAAGGATACAGTCTGTGCATGGATAAGGGCCAACATCAGTACGGTACGGTACCGCGACAAATTGTGAATATATGGTTTGCAGACACAAGCTATATAGCTAGGATATTCCTACACAAAGTCACACAGTCGTAATGTTGACACAGCTAGAGACTAATAGAGCAAAGCTCTGCTCATATCAAGACTGAATTGTGTTCAAATCAGAGTCTGTGCTTGCTTACTGATGAATGTTTGCTCAAGGAAGTTATATAATCACTCTGTAGGTTTCATGATTACTCTGGGTTTCCGATGGGTAAAATAAACTTCATTCATAAAGTGCGAGTGCTAGTGCGAGGGAGAAGAAGAGTAGCGGCCATTGTTAGCTTTTTTTGCTCTACATGATATTATATCTCTCCTGCAGTCTTGCTCACTCTATCCAGTGGTAGCTAGGTGTATATGCTGTAACTATGGACCTACCACGGATAACTCCTAGCTTGCTCTAACCCTTCTAGTTCTACACTCGGATCGTGAGCTAGCTACATGTAGCTTAAATAATTGTCTTATTATTCTAACTTTGGAATCTTTCCATTTTGTACCACATATTTTCATCTTTTGAAAAAGGTGAATATAATATGCAAATTAATAAGTTGCACGCGTGACTTCCAGCTATCAATATTTAATGCGTTTTAAGGACAGAGCTAGCTATAAATCAGCTGGAGAGATACTTAAGAGCAAAGGAGAGATATCAGCTCGATCAGACCGTCGTGCAGCTTCTGTATAAAAACTAAAACAACAACAACAGTAGAGGCTATTCAACAGATTGTTCGAGATCGTTGCATAAAATAAACTGAACTGAACTGAACTGATCTGGACTCCTTTACCCGAATGAAGCTGCTGCTGTTTCTGAAAGAAAACCAAGAAGCTCAACATCACATGCATGTAAGTGGTAAGTAAAACCTCTGCAAATGGCAAGCCAGGTGCAGGATAGTTTTCCATAGATCTGAACTTGGTCCTGGATTTGAAAACATGAGTACATGCATAATTGTATACGCTTTACTCGCTCTTAAGGCCAAAAAAAAAAAATCATTTGGTTGTCCTCGACCGCCCGCTCGTCATTTTGGGGCCGCTCGTATGTTTTTTTTGTTGTTTTTTTTTGTTTTCTTCTTCTTTATTCAATTTTTTTTTTTTTTTTTTTTTTTTTTTTTTGGGGGGGGGGGGGGGGAGCAATCTGAACTGCCAAACATACCATTTTATGCATTAGAAAAGATCAAAATGTGTCCCGTTGCCAGTTTTGTCTTTTCAGTACGCAATTAGGTATTTTTAAAGGTACTATGTCCCATTTGCAGGTCAAAAAAATGAAAAATTTAAATTCCAGCTGCATTTGAAAGATAATACTAATTTAGAACTTCCCTAAAAAAGGTGGGGCTTGAAAATGTCTTCAAGTGGGAAAATAACGACTATTAGTTGTCAAATCGACTTTAGGGCTATAGAGCCCAAAAGTAATAGTCTTGATTTTCAGACAATTTGTGCCGAATGGTCATACGTTTTATGCTGCGCAAAGATTCAATCAGTTTAATCAAGGCCATCACAAGAAGTGGGTTATTGATGTAGACAAATGCTCATGTACCCTTTACAACTATGTTAATGTATGTTATTACCAAAGAAGAAAAAAGCCAGTCAGTCACTCAATAGTGTCTGACAGAGAAGTCTAGCAAGTAAACGGGTTTCCTTGCATAATTTGAATATGAGGACACTGCTAACGTTTAAATTTCACAGATAGGACATACATGACATATTCATAATTCCTGCAAAGTTCTACAGCATTTGAGGTTGGCTGCAAAAGGGACATAGTACCTTAAACTTGCCATTTTTATTTTTCTATGTCAAAATGCCGTTCATTCAAATCAGGTTCTGAGCATTCTTAAACTCATTTTAAAGCCCATCTGTACTAGTTTACAGGAGGGATTAGACCACCCTGCAAGGTCACTGGACAGGTGGTTATCTCATCAAATCAGCTCTCAGTTAATATAAGATAAAGATGATCATGGGTGACCAATGGTCACCGATAAGGCATTGTTTGCTACATAGAGGGCGCAAGTAGCTATAAGTAGTACAATGGAGATTTAAAAGGTGCTGTATTTCAAAGCCCAAAATACTTTCTGTGTTGGTCTTGATATTCCTTGTACATGAAACTAGTCTTTTACCATATTAAAGTGTTTTATAGACTTTGTTTGTTTAAATGCTTGACAATCCCAATGATTTTTTTTTTTAATAGAAAAAAAAATGGGAAAAAAAAAAAAAAAAAAAGACACACAGAAATGAAGTTTAAAAAAAAAAAAAAAAAAAAAAAAAAATCCGCCCGCCCGCCCCTACTCCAGAAAAGCAATCGAGGACAACCAAACAATTTTTTTTTTTTGGCCAATAAGGAATAGGCCTGCACTATCTTTTCGGTGTCGCGATATCTCAAGAACCACTTGAAATTTGAACTTGATAGTAAAAAGCAATCCGTGGGATAGCAGAACACACAAGGTGTCCAGGATTCTTGAAAAAATATCAGTTTGAATCTACTTAACCCTTCACTTGTCGGACTTGAAATATTGTTATAATATATATACATGATTGTGTGTGTATGCGAATGCGCATTCTTTATGAGTACTGTTGGTGAAATGGGACATGAAACAACCACAGTCATGGGTAAATCTTAGTCGTTTTCGGTTATATTTTGCTGCTTTGAGTGATTATGTGTCGTGTGAGGTGAGAGGGATATACGTCAAACATGTATCTTCTCGTCGTGATATATATATATATATATATTATATATATTGAATAAGGCAGACTATAATGTGACATGGTTGCTACTCGGAGTTTCACGCCTTGCAAGCGATCATCAGGCAACTGATAGCATTCTTAAAAGTACATGATTACTCTACAATCTGGGTACAAATACGCTCAAAATAAGACTTAACTAATACTTTACTTTACTTTAATACACGATGTTGTAGGTCTAAGCTTGTTCATCGATCCAGGATCCATCCATGGTTACTGCTATTTGTGGAGGGAGGTTAGGCCAGGAAAGTGAAAGAAAGGAGTGGAATAAAGCCGCTTTCCTTTGACCCCATACTCCAAGCCGCCGAAGAGTTATGCGCTAATCTGCAACTGTTGACCAGAGATAAAAGAGTGCATGAAATTTCAGGATTTAGAATACCTACATCAGAAAATGGTATCCCAGTAACTGTTCGCAGTCCCTTTAAATGATTTCTCATCAATTGTTAAATGTGTAATGAGTAGAACAAGTGAACAAAAACTTGTGTAATATCATCCTTTCTTCCAACTGCAAAAATACGACAGTTTTTTACGAAAGTTGCAGGTTTTCGGCTTGGTTTGGTCGTCTGTGGATGAAATCTGCTTGTTGTCTTCTTCCTCTAATAATTTAATGAACTGACTTCAGACAAGGATTAAGAGGTCGACAACAGTACAAAAAAAAAAAAAACGTCAAAGCTTTCGCGATTCGCGCGGGAGGGGAAAAAATGAATTCAGACAAAGATTAAGAGTAATAATTAAATGAAACGTCAAAGCTTCCACGCTTTACGCAGAAGGGGAGACTGAATTCAGACAAGGATTAAGAGTAAAGAACGGTACAAAGAATTGTCTTCTTTCCCTAATAATGTAATGAAACGTTAAAGCTTCAGCGCTTCGTGCGGGAGGGGGGAACTGAATTCAGACAAGGACTGAGAGTCAAAAACAGTACAACGAATCGTCTGCTTTCTCTAATAATGTAATGAAACGTCAAAGCTTCCCGCGCGAAACTGAATTCAGACAAGGATTCAGAGTAAAGAACGGTACAACGAATCGTCTTCTTTCTCTAATAATTTAAAGAAATGTCAAAGCTTCGCGCGGGGGGGGGGGGGGGGGGAGGGGGCACTGACAAATAATTTAGCTCCTGGCCCCGGGTCTATAGGGGTAGATTTGTAGACATTGGGATTAATATATTTTTCGGTAATTGCTGGCTAGTTTTGTCGATAATCGGTGGCCTTTACACCCCCCCCCCCCCCCACTGAAAAAGGTCTACGACGCCCCTGGTTGTTGTGCGCCTTGATGATGCTAGCGACATTGGGTATACAGCAGTAACTGATTTTGAGCGTGCTTCTGTTGAATACTTTGTTGATTTTTTTTTTTTTTTTTTTTTTTGGGGGGGGGGGGGGGGGGGGAGTGCTTGTCAATAAGCCTCAGGAACAATCTGCCGATGGTGGTTGTGACGCTTTTGCTGAATGGAGGTTGGAACCAGATGATGTTTCGCTTCCGGTTTTGTTTTCTCCTCCGGTTTTATTTTCTCCTTGTCGGACGCTAGTGAGTTGAGGGTTTCAGCAAATTCACTGGCTTTTAGGGCATCGTTGTAGGCAGGGGAAGCTTCGTTGAAAGTCTCTTCATCGCATGAGATGTCTGCTATTCGGCGGCTTATCGACTCTGTGAGGTTCTTCATGATGGATGGTGGGGTGGTTGGATAGCTTGTGGATGTACATGAGGCAGTCATTCGGCTTCCTGTAAGGGTAGTACTTGTCATCACTCAGGTTGAAGGTGATGTCTAGGAAGTTGGTTATTTTAAGGTTGCAAATAATCGTGATATTTAGGCAAAGCTTTTGAAATGTTCTCGTTATGCTTTTCCTGATCCGATCGGCTCTGCATCCGGAGATGTTCTTAAAGTCTGCTAGCCCATCGTCTCTGTATAGCCCGATTCCTTTTTTGCCATATTATAGTCCTTCGACAGGATACGTAAGATGTAAAAGCCGATCAACTTACACATCTCGGCTCCGTCAAAATTGCCCATCGTGACATCGAAAAGGCTGTTGCTATCTTTCTTCCTCCATGGTTTGCCTTTGTCAAACAGCAGAGATTTTCGCGAGTGCATAATGCCCGCCCCCCCCCCCCCCCCCCACACTCCGGGGTCGGAATGACCGCATGCGTGTTACCAAAATGTCCGGTAAAGGGGTACTTTTCACGCACCAAAGTCCGGATCGTACATACACAAAATTTACTTTACACACCGGACTTAGGGGGTGTTTTCAAAAGGAGGGAACACGCATATGCGTACCCTAAATAACACTGAGTGGGGGGGGGGGGGGCATAATGATCTCGATATCTCGTCTGGTGACGGGTGTGTGTTCCCTGGCAAAGTCCAATGATCTCTTAAGTAAGCTTTCCGCTATAGACGGGTATATATATATATATATATCTAGCAACGTCATAAGACGGACATATGTAGTGAAACTGAAACATTAGCAAGACATTTTCGTGTCCTGCGAACGTTTGAACAATAGAATTACTGCCCTCTACGTACGTTTGCAGGCAGAGGAAACTTAAAGGCCTCCCAAGAAACAAGAGGTTTAATCATTAGTCATTAGTTTAATTAGTTATATTGTTTTGAATTTAATTAGGGTAAGAGTTAGGGTTAGGTTTAGCGTTGGGGTTAGTGTGTGTGTGTGTGTGTGTGTGTGTGAATGTATAATATATACATGTGAATAGCAACATTAATAATGCTAATAACAACAATAATTCAATTTGCTTATAAAATTCTCTTTTTGTCTACCAAAATGGTTAAAGTATTTACCCTCACTGACTCACTGTGTAATATATTATTATGTTTCCTTTGACGTTTTGTTTTATATTCAAATTATATACTTTGAAAATATGTTCCATAATGATAATCACACAATATCTGCATTTATTATTACGCAATCATGGTTGAGGGTCTAATCAATCGGGTGTCACAAGAGAAGTATATCAACAATATTTTACACTTGAATGAGCACTGGCTATACTTCTGACAATTTTGTAAAAAAAAGTTTTCTCATATGAACAACAAATACAAATAAACGGTTCAGTCTAATAAATTGGCGCAACTTGAGTGCATAATCAGGCATCAATGACAAATGCATTGTTAACTATCTATTATTGATTTGAAATTAACATGAGCTTGTTGATCTATGACCTTACATCTGTACTCTGCACCCTCATTATACCTCCTCCCATACACCACTCGTGCACGCCACGGAAACACACGTACGTTCATTAAGCATCGCCGATTATCAATTTTTTTTCTGCACTAAATTTTCATTTTCGTCTCAAGTATTTTGACAAGGAAAGAAGTTGTACAATAGATGTTCAATTTTAATAAGAGAAAGAAAATAACAAAATAATTTTGAAACATGCAATTTGGTTCTGGTATTTTTTTTGGTATCCAGCATTGGGTGAAAGCAGTGTAGTTTAATTTCTGAAGGGCCAGGAAAAACTTAATCGAACTTGCTATAGAGATACAATAAATGAGCAGTCCAGATACATTTACTGAACCCCTTTGTCTTGGGAGGATGCCATTCCTCTTCTTTATCAGTTTCTGGATATGCCACTGGAGTTATGCACAGCCAGGTAACGGGTTAAAGGTACTATGTCCCTTTTGCAGCCAACCTCAAATTCTGTAGAACTTTGCAGGAATTATGAATATTTCATGTATGTCCTATCTGTGAAATTTAAACGTTAGCAGTGTCCTCATATTCAAATTATGCAAGGAAACCCGTTTACTTGCTAGACTTCACTGTCAGACACTATTGAGTGACTGACTGGCTTTTTTTCTTCTTTGGTAATAACATACATGAAAAGAGTTGTAAAGGGTACATGAGCATTTGTCTACATCAATAACCCACTTCTTGCAATGGCCAAGATTAAACTGATTGAATCTTTGCGCAGCATAAAACGTATGACCATTCGGTACAATTGTCTGAAAATCAAGACTATTACTTTTGGGCTCTATAGCCCTAAAGTCGATTTGACAACTAATAGTTGTTATTTTCCCACTTGAAGACATTTTCAAGCCCCACCTTTTTTAGGGAAGTTCTAAATTAGTATTATCTTTCAAATGCAGTTGGAATTTAACTTTTTCATTTTTTTGGCCTGCAAATGGGACATAGTACCTTTAAAGGTGAACATGTTCTAAGCAATTATTGATAGTCAACAGAGCACATGAAAAATCGCGTGATTTCCACATTTATCCAATCCAAGCCTGAAAGATATTTGCGCAAATACATTTTCTCCTTTCAGAATCCATTGCGACTACACCATGAAGTGGAAGTGTCTATCACCCAGATCGTCGGTGGCAGCCATCTGTATCTGCTTCATTCTGATTATGATCTTCGGTTTGAGTGGCAACAGTCGACAAGGAGAACAGTCACTGGGGAATCCAGCTCACCGTGTTTCAGGTTCTCGCCATGTTTCACTGTTGACCCTGAACAGTTCACAATCTCCTTTCACTCTCTTTCAGAGCGAATGGAGCTGCAAAAATGAGAGAGCGATCAAGACAAGAAACCTGGATTGCAAAAGCCGGTTGCCTGATGTGATCGGTATAGGTGCAAAGAAATGTGGAACCGGTGCGCTCGAATTCTTTCTTCGCGGGCACCCAGCTCTACACATAGCGGCTGTTGTAGAGGCCCATCAATGGGATTGGTACCCGACAAGGAGTATCGAAAAATATCGACAACTAATGCCCAGAACTTCACAGTATCAATTGACCATGGAGAAAACGCCAGCGTACTTTGTTGCAGACGACATACCTGCCGCGATAGCGCGGGACGTTTCACGCGATGTCAAGCTCTTGCTAATCCTGCGAGACCCCGTAAAACGCGCCGTTTCTGACTACACTCACATCTTGGACGTGTTCCCGAAAATGGCGCGTAGACAACGGGACGACACCAGGAGACGGGGAAGGGTACCAAAGTACCCTCAAGCAAACATATCTTACGTCATAGAAGACACATTCGAAACGAGCGTACTAAACGAAGACGGTACAGTGAACACCGATAATGCCATTATCTTTACAGGGTTGTACTCACGCCATCTCCGTAATTGGTTCAAGATTTTCCCTCGCGAACAGATACTTATACTGGATGGTGATTTGTTTTCTAAGAATCCCCTACCTCAACTCCAAGCCACCGAATCGTTCTTGGGGCTGCCAAAATATTTCGACGCCAACAAGATATACTTTGACGAAGCAAAAGGATTTTTCTGTCTGGCAATGCCTTTTAAGCACTGCATGGGAAAAGGTAAAGGCAGAGAGCATCCTGAAGTGGAAAGAGAAACTTTTAAGAAATTGTACAAATTTTACGAACCATATGATAAAGAGCTTGAGATTCTAACGGGAAGGAAATTTTCATGGATGAATCTCAAACAATGATGAAGTCACTGGTTGATATTGTTAAACTTTTAAATATTTCAGATTGCAAGAAGCTTGACAAAATGGTACATTCATGTATATTTATATATTTAATCGTTTATTCATCCATTTATTTATTTAGTCTTATTTGACCAGGGTGGTTTCACCAGTGACATCGACACTGCTTACAAAAATTCACTGCAAATGAACAAATTATGGACAATATAATACAAGATATAAATTTGATCAAAATAAATAATTCATTAGTCACATAAAAATATACAGGACGAAAAAATAGCCAAATTGTAACTCAGCCAGTATAGATCAAGTGTCAATCATATTTTAATCATTTTTAAAATCAAACTCGGGTTCCATACACATTAGTGTAGTATCAGTCTCAATGAAAATCTTTGTACATTTGACATTTGAAATAATGAAATCTTGAATAGTGTTAGATAATCATGTCATTCAAACTTGAATTAAATGCATCATAAGTTATATTAATGATAATATTCTATAGCATAGAGAAATATAACCTTAGCTTCCAATGATTATGCAGCCATACTTATTTTACCTTTTATTATGCATTAAAGTTATAGTAGTTATACAATTTTAGAGCATAGATAGATATAATCTTAGCATACAATGTTGATGCAGCCATTTACTTTTCTTATCTTTCTGAATCTTCCGATGGTATACATTTTTTTGTTAACGGTATTTGAACTCTTTTCTCATAAACTTATGGTAACCCAGTTCTGATGAAGAAAATAGCAACATTGTTACGTGTAATATATTATAATTTTATTATACCATACAATGTCACGTATGTAAATATATAAATCAATATAAATAAGGGATAGTTTTTAACATAATTTGTTGACTATTCATCTGTTACAGTAATACTTGATATATTGTGCAGTTTCTTCTTTTTAAAATGATCTTGCGGAATACTACAAAATAACATTATATATTTCTTCTTTTGGATTAAATAAATTTTTATTTCTTCATAAATTTTCTTTTATAGAACAGACATGAATGTATAAAGGTTCAATAAATTTAAAAAATTCGAAATTAAAGTATAATGAATTCTGAAAGCAGTGTATTCAAGAGGTAGTATGCAAATAGAGAACTTAATTTTTTTTCTCTACGCATCTTTTTACGAATTCTGTATTTGGATAAAATCACATTTATCAAATGCTCTTCAACATTTTACTCCGTGATTTTAACTGATTACTTTATTTTTTTTTCTTTTTCAATATAAAGTGAAAGTTATTATTGTTCTTGAATGTGTTTATATTCATGCTATAAATGAATAAGATTCATGTTATATATGTGTAATAAATTACCTATGAAAAGGATTTAAAAAATATTTTTTTAAACAATTCTTTTATAGACTTTATACTATCTGCTTTTTACATATTCTTTAGATAAGTGGTGAGACAGGTCTGTTTGGTTTGGACATTTCGAACTTCACTTGGCTCGCAGTCGTCCTATTTCTTGATTACGTCTTTTTCTGTTTTTCTGCAGGGTGACCAAAAGTCTCCTATTATACAGAATCTGTTCGTATTTTAATAATTAATTGTCCCACGTCCCACCTCGTCATTTTTTACCCCAGTATTTCTTCTTTGTTGTTGAAACTATAAGAAGTTTAACCCCAAACGGTTATATAACCTTGTGTACAGGAAATTACATGCGGAAAAGTCACCACTATTTTGCTTGCTCGCTTCGTTCGCTCGCTGTATCAGAAACTGGAAAGTTCA
This sequence comes from Strongylocentrotus droebachiensis, assembly GCA_035222895.1. NCBI lineage: Eukaryota > Metazoa > Echinodermata > Echinoidea > Camarodonta > Strongylocentrotidae > Strongylocentrotus > Strongylocentrotus droebachiensis. The sequence goes on along the minus strand of JAVYIG010013060.1, from coordinate 30,678 downwards.
ATTATGGGCTAAAGACGACACAGGTTCGGGATGACATTAAACTATCACTAATATTTACCTTTTCAATTACATAAAAAAACAGGAAATTACAATAATGTAAATATAAACGACGTTGCGACTAGGAACGAATCTTCAAATTAATGCCCATTCATATTGCTCCGGTTGTCTCATTTTCGCTCGCTGAACCATTGCCAGCACAAACGTAGCTAATTCGACGGCACTACCAAACTAGAATGTTCCACTATGTTGCAGGGTGTATATGCCATTGGGTGAACCGGGTGTGCGGAAATGGTGTGTTGGGGAGGGGAAGTGAGAGTGTTCGTGTGTGTATGGTAACTGTATGTGTGTCAACAATTAAAGACTAATACTGACAGATGGCTAATCATAAATCTACAATGACGAGTAAACTGTCTACATCACAGTCCACAGATAAATGTGCCCTGAACCTATATAGCAGACGGCAATCGGTGGATCAGACGACACTTGATAGTGATTTTGTATGTGAGATTGGTTTGCTAAATATAAAATACAAGAACCTTTTCCATATCTTTAAACTATCATTGATATCTGATAATTAAACAGTTAGTAAAATAATAAACCTACCAAACTACATAATACAATGAAATACTTGACTTAAAGTAGGGGAGTTTGATGTGGTGCACTATAGCACCCCTCTGTAAATAATCGAATAGTCCATGGCGTTCATGAATATTCATGTTTTGCTTACCTCGGCAAAATGCTTGCCTATACTAAATGGAAAAATTATGGTGGGGGTTGGCTGAAATGGACACAATGAACCAGTCAGAACTGATCTATGATAATTCATGCTTGTTACCCTTCGTGTGCTTGACTTATTACCTTACAATCGAATAGCAAATTCCGTCCAAAGTTCGACTTGTTGCATATGTGTTATATAGGCAATGGCGAGCTGGCGACCTATTTTGACCAATTACGGTGGGTAAACTTTCAAAAGTCAATGGGACATGAGGGTTCCAATGAAAGAGCTGGTGTCAACATACGTCGGGGTGGATGTGCTTTTCGTTTAAAAAAAATAAATGAATTTTTAACGATTTTTTGGGGTAAAATTCCATAGGCTAACATGTTAGGCTGCTGGACTCTGACGATAGGGGGCGTTGTCCAATGAGACTATTCGGAGCCATATGCAAACCTTACTAGTCTAAACAAGACCCTGAATGATAGGAGGAGATCATAATATTTAAAATCCAAAGCTCACAACACAAAATAAATCATCAATTTAATTAAAAATATTTATCTGCGAAAAACAGGAACGAAATGCATATTATGGTATGTAGCCTAACTCCCTGATAACATTAAAGCTATTGCAAACGATAATGTACCGTGTGAGTGCAACAAAAGTTTACAACTAGAAAATTTCTAATGATTTTTAACTCATGTATGAAGAGTAAATTATAATCCATCTTATGAAAGATTGTTTTATCCCAAATCATTTGGTATCATTTTTGTGTGGTATGTGTTCACGCTTGGATGAACATGAGGCATTGTTTGCGAGATTGCAAAAATCGACTTGCGCCAAAGTTAAAAGGTTTTTTTTATCCGTTCAAATTTCAATAAACACGCTAAGCCTTGTTGGTCGGGTCGTAATGTCTTTTTTCTTGACCGTGTTAAAGGGGGGGGGGGTGGAAGGAGGTGGGTGGGAGGAAGGGGCGGGCTATGTACCCTTTAACGACCAAAGAAAAGGCACGGAAACAACATTGCGCCTTGTTGTGAGTGACAAACCCATACCAAGCCACTCTGTGTAATGATGGCTCTGAGTAACGCATGTTTAAGGTTCGTTCAGACACCCCCTCCACCCCACTGAACTCTGAGCTATTATTTAAGACCAGAAGGTAAAGCGTATGCAAAAATCGACTTGCGCAAAAGTAGTAAAGTGAGAGAATAAATTGAATTTATCAAATTAGATGCATTGCCTATGTTTTTTGCAGAAGCAAAGTCACACACACACATACGCGCACAAATGTTTTTTGATATCTGATATATGTTATGTGTGGCATGATTGATTTTGATAGGGATGTTATTTGGATCTGCAAAGACCAAATTAATACCCAAATCCCAATCGTTTTATTTAAACATCACATAAGCAACTTTGGCGCAAGTCGATTTTTGCACTCCCGCAAACAATGCCTCCTGTTCATCCAAGCGTGAACACATACCACACAGAAATTATACTAAATGATTTGGGATAAAACACTCTTTCATCAGATGTATAATAATTTACTGTTCATAGATGTTTTTAAAAATAATAAGCAATTTTCTAAGTGGAAACCTTTTTTTGACTCACACTGTATATCTCTTGTGGCTTTTCTTGGTTCATTGTTTGGCAAATGGTTTCAGTACTGCCTGATCAAGGCGTATATTTATTACAGTCAGGGGCGTAAATCCGGGGGGGGGGGATGGGGGGATGCATCCCCCCCCCCCCTCGCTTGAAGGAGGGGGGATGGCCTGTACAAATATCCCCCCCCCCTGAGATTACAAAAAAAAGAGGAAAAAAAAAGGAAGAAGAAGAAGAAAAAAAATGTGATTGTTTCAATTTCAGCATAATGCATGAGAAATGAGTTATTTTTTTTTAAATATATGTATAACTGTATAGCCTACACGTATACAGTATGTCACGATCATTAAGCACTTCATAAACTTCAGAATAATTTTTCGTTATTTTGCAAGGTATTATTATAGCCCAGACGTAAAGTGCGCCAGCGCGCGAGCGCTTAAAAAGTGCAATCATGTACAGTAGATGCCCGGCTCCCCCCCCCCCCCCACTCAGTGTTATTTAGGGTACGCGTATGCTCGTTCCCTCCCTTTGAAAGCACCCCCCCCCTATCTCAGGACTCCCAACATTTCTGAATCCCCCTTTCGCCGGCTTTTCGCTGGCTTTTCCTGCCTTGGAGACCCCCCCCAAAAAAAATCCGGAACACTGCTAAATGTACCACCCCCCCCCCCCAATTTCAGGTGAGCTCTAGTCGATCAAGGGGGACCGGGGGCCAATGTTTTTACTTTTCAAAATGAAATAATCCTGAATGAGCTTTCAAAGCAAGAAGGAATTTCAGGAATTTGATCTCGGGATTTGATCAATTTTTCTATGATATTCAAGATATTTTATAACCCGCTTTTTACATTTCTCAGGAGTCCAAAGAGAGAGAGAAAAACAAACCCACCCCCTTTTTAAAGAAATCTCCGGGTGTAAAGTCAAATACACCCCCTTTTTTTTACAATTCTCGGGCCGGATTTTGTCGCGCGAAAAAGTACCCCTTTCCTGGAGATTTTAGGAACGCGCATGCGGTCCCTCCGACCCCGGAGTGTGTGTGTGTGTGTGGGGGGGGGGGGAAGGGTAGATGAAGACTGAAGTTCCAGACCTGGCGTGTTCAAGACTTACAGTGGCCGTTTGTCTCTTCAGTTATTTCAAGGTAAGCCTGTACACATTCTTATTATTTTTATATTTGAGAAAGGATTTGGCTGAGGAAATTAAATTAGATTTAATTAATAAACACAGTACATGTATCATTATATGAATTCCCCAAATTTTTTTAAGAGGTGTGAAAACTGTGAACGCATCTGATTGAGAGTGATAAATAATACGGTAACTGTTGCATTGCCTAGTCCTACTCGGTGGTTGTCATTTGTTCACACCTAAAACTTAAGGGACGAGGGGATGGTATTTAAGGGCTGCAATGCATGTGATGTTTGTGTAGGTCTATGAATGAATTAATTTGTTATTTATATTGAATGAATTGAATTGAATTCAGATAAATAGGGCTTAATAAGAGTCGAAAACGGTGCAACGAATCGTCTTCTTTCTATAATAATTAAATCAAACGTCTAAGCTTTTCGCGCTTCGCGCGGGAAAGGGTAAACTGAATTCAGACGAAAATTAAGAGTCGAGAACAGTACACCCAATCGTCTGCTTTCTCTAATAATTTAAAGAAACGTCAAGGCTTCCGCGCTGCGCGCGAGAGGAGGAAACTGAATTCAGATAAATAGGGCTTATTAAGAGTCGAAAACGGTGCAACGAATCGTCTTCTTTCTATAATAATTAAATCAAACGTCTAAGCTTTTCGCGCTTCGCGCGGGAAGGGGAAACTGAATTCAGACGAGATTTAAGAGTCGAGAACAGTACACCCAATCGTCTGCTTTCTCTAATAATTTAAGGAAACGTCAAGGCTTCCGCGCTTCGCGCGAGAGGGGGAAACTGAATTCAGATAAATAGGGCTTATTAAGAGTCGAAAACGGTACAACGAATCGTCTGCTTTCTCTAATAATTTAATGAAACGTCAAAACTTCCGCGCTTTGCGCGGGAGGGGTAAACCGAATTCAGACAAAGATTAAGAGTCGAGCACGGTACAACGAATTGTCTACTTTCTCTAATAATTTAATGAAACGCCAAAACTTCCGCGCGGGAGGGGGGGGGGGGGGCCGGGGGGGGGGGGAAACTGAATTCAGACAAGGATTAACAGTCGAGAACGGTACAGCAAATCGTCTTCTTTTTATAATAATTTAATGAAACGCCAACAAAGGATTAACAGTCGAGAACGGTACAGCAAATCGTCTTCTTTTTATAATAATTTAATAAAACGCCAAAGCTTTCGCGCTTCGCGCGGGAGGGGGGGGGGGGGGGAATTCATTTAGACAAGGGTTAACAGTCGAGAACGGTACAATAAATCGTCTTATTTTCCTAATAATTTAAGGAAACGTCTAAGCTTCCGCGCTTCGCACGGTAGGCCTATCACCCACACCCCCCCTAATGAGCGCGCTTCGCACGCTCTTTGAGTGATTCGCCTGCTCATTACCGCCCCTCCCTAAAATGAGATCCTAGCTCCACGCTTGCATTAAAATATATAGCTATGATGCTGACTAAGTTGACGAAATAATTCGTATATTTATGTCGTCGAGGAAAATGACCATTTGCGCATACGCAAGTACTATATAGATAGTCCGTAGGAAAAACAATTTAGCCTTCGGCCCCGGGTATATAGGGTTAAATTTGTAAATATTGGGACATTTAATTTTGTCGGTAATTGGGGGCTAGTTTTGTCGGTAATCGTTGGCCTCTACACCCCCCCCCCCCCCCCCACTAAAAAAGGTCTAGCGACGCCCCTGACCATTATACATCATTTTCTAAGTGATGAGACTCAAAATAAAGAGTTCGCATCTTCCTGACGAAATACTCAATCTTTATGTTACTACTTGAAAGTGTGTCGTCTTATTTCGGAGTTCATTATAATAAAACACTACAGTTTGCAGCTGTCAGTATTTCGAAATATGTCCAATTCTTTTACTTTATGGTTGTCAAATTTGGCATGTGCGTGCATGTATGTATGCATGTATAAATTTAGGTACATGTGTTTGGGTATGTGTGTGTTTGTTGTTTGTTCGTTTGTGTGTGTGTGTGTGTGTGTGTTTGTGCGTGCGCGATCGCGCGCGCTTGCGTAAATTAGTGTGGGCGTGTGCTCGTGCTAGTATGTGATGGCTATCGCCGATCATCCCCCCCCCCACTCCTCGGTACGGATTTACGCCCCTGATTACATTATACACCAGTATACATTTATGATATTGGTTGGAAACGGCCATGCATTATGGCTCAAGGCATGGGCACACAGAGGATTTTTTAATGTTGTGGACCGGGGTAAAATGCAATGAATTATTGAAAAATTATTGCATTTTCTTTGATTTTTTTATTTGTAGGAATTGCCCCCTACCCTAGCCCCCGCTGCGTACAGTCATGGTTCAGTGACAAAGCAATGACCTCGTAACTGTGAGGCCCCAGGATCAAAACTGTGTCGATGTGCTATATTAGTGCCCTTTTGTGGGGCATTAATCCTCATTACTGTCATTTATGACTTAAGGGCGTAGGTCCCCTAGTTGATGAGCAAATTAGCATACATATGCTTTAGCAGTCACGCAAAACAAACACTGGCAAATTATTATTCAATAAAATCTGAGAATGTATACTATTATCTAGATCTATTAGGAATAAATCATTGTCAAAATAATTCCATAAATGGGGGTAAAAAAAATATTCCAACTATATGAGCGACAGTGTAGGTAAGAATAAGAGCAATAACCATGCACTTTGAAGGCATTTGCGGTCTGAAAACAGAATTCAAGTATCCCTTTAACATTTCAAAACCATTCAGAACTTACAAACTTTTACACTTTAAATAAAGCCATTTACTCTTACCCTACCCGTAATTCCTCAAATTTTCATCTAGTCAACCTGAAATTACTTATTACCCATAGATCCATAAGACACCATGGTCAAAACCTATGGAACTCTCTCCCAGAATCTATTTTTTTTAAACCATCGAACATTAATATAAACAAGGACAAAAGAGAAGTACACTTCTTGCAGCAGTAGCAAGATCTATATCTACATGTATATATGAGGGCAAAGAAAAAAGAAGAGCGAACAAGAATATCAAGAACATATTATAAAGAAGTTAAGATTTCCCTGCTTAGCTTTTTGAACCTGTTTTTAATATCGTTCGGGAGTTTTTCCATAACTTAGGAAAATTAATTTTAAAAGAATTTGAGGAAATGGAAGAGCGAACCTGAGGTACATGAAAGTGTATTAAATTAATTTGCAAGTATGAATTGAGGAATTTAAAACAAAGATATCGCTATTAAAATATATACATAAACACAAGGGAATTCAAGGTTATCAAGTCCTTTAATGGTAATATATTTGACCGTGAAAATAATTTATCTAAATGATTTTTAAAGGTGTGACGACAGACAATATTACAGTGATTGAAATGAGGGAGTATAATGCTATTGTAAAGAGTGGTCAGAATGGACTGTGGCACAAAAATTCTTGATTTGGAGAGAACACCAATAGATCTTCATATTTTTGTACAAATTGAGGTAAGATGTGGCTTCCAAGAAAGATATTCATTCAAAATTATAACTAAACCTTTGCTATGACATTTCCACCAATAATGAGGTTTGAGAGAAATAGATTAACACATTTATTAAGCAGAACGGAGAATATACAAGGTAAAATTTTTGTGTCAACTCTTCAGTTTTAATCATAATGTCATCTCTTCTTTCATTCGAATCATTATCATCATCGCCATTATCATCATCATCTTCATCATCATCATCATCATCCGCATCTGCATTGTCAATATGACCATCATTAAAATTTGTATTTTCAATTACCCATCCGTTCTGCTTAATAAATGTGTTACTGGTAATCTATTTCTAGTTTTTTCTGAGGCTGTCGTATTATCAAGCACTCTTATTACAATGACAGTCCTTCTTCCGCAAATAATTTGATAATGTTTGAGGAAATTCAGTATTTATGACAGTTTATCATTTCATTTTGAAAATGACGATTGTTATATATACATGTTTATTTATGATTCATTGTCAGAAAAATACTTTATATTATTATTTTTATCAAAAAATAGTGCTAAGTCTGTGTGAAAATATGGATAAAGGTTTATAAAATGGTCCTCAATGTTAATCCACTGTAAAATACATGAAACGGTATGACGTATTGACCTTTACCAATCGGAAAGGGGTATTAATCTACAAAACCGCCAGCACCTAAAGTTTGCTAGCTAGGCTCGCGCTAGCCCACAATGTATGTAATCACATCTACACTTATAGATTTGTAATGTGGCCATGAAGTTTAAGTGTATCTTGAAAACTTACAGCGAGACTTCCTCCCTTAAAATCTAAACAATATATTAATCCTTTGTATGCATTTTCTGAAGCATGCTTGGTATAGTCGACATAAAGATGAATTAGTCAATGTGAGGAAGTGAAACTATACAACAGAGCACACTCTACCACATGGTGCAGTACCATTTTAACTTTACATCACTGCAGTCAGACACTACTGACAGGATTGTCGTGGCCGAGTGGTTTAAGGCCCAAGACTGGAGATGCGGAGGTCGAGGGTTCGAATCCCGACACGGCACTAATATCATTTGGCAATATATTAACCTGCACTTGCTAATCTCCACCCAGGTGTTAAATGGGTACCCGGTAGGATGCGACCGTAGTTGTTGGTCAAACAGTTTTTGAGCGTCAAGTAATGCCTGGCTGAAATTCTCCCCAGGGAAGTGGAGATTGTGCACACATTGTGTGCGGGCAAGTATTGAATCCAATGACCGGGGTAATAGTATATTTGTAAAGCGCTTAGAGACATTTGTATTAAGCGCTATGTAAAAGCGGAATATTATTATTACTTTTCCTCATTCAACATATGTGTTTCTGTAAAATAAACCAAAAATTATACTAAATTATATCCAATTTGACATGGATATAATGCATTCAATGCTTATCACCTTACACTGGTACACACCATTAAATGAAACTGAGATGACAGATAAACAATACATCGCAAGTTTTCCTCATAAGTCATTAACAACGCTAAATGTGTATATAATTATATCTTTAATCTAATTTATCAATTTAAATTGGGCATTCAACTGCATTATATAGTTGTTTACTTTTGATTTGCCTTGACTTTTGCCATGGATTGCCTCTTCATGAAATTTCCCAGGTAGAAAAACTATGCAGAGGAATTGAAAGAGCACAATATTTTTGAACGAAATTCGTCCAGATTTGGCTGGAATATCATTACATAAAATCATAGAATAAGTGTAGCGGCCGTTGACATTTAAATGAGATATTATATAATATTTATAAAAATACAAGCGACCAAGATCTTAATTCGACAATCCCAAAGATCATCAAAGTCTATCCTGTGTTAATTCGTTTAAATGTCGGCTGTCACTCACAAGGACAATAAAACTTTGGCAGAAAAAACAGATGATAAATCATGAAAAATATTGCCAAGATAAAGATAAGTTTTCAAAAATACTGATGTTACTGGAAGCAGATCTTCATCGCCCTCACAAGGGATGAAAAGTTATATTTTAAACTTACATGATTGTAGAAGAAAATCAAATCAAATCAAATCAAACTATGAATACATGATATGCTTTTTAAATTGCTACATGTTTGTAAATTAAAGCGTTGTGATATAGGCCTAAATTTACTTTTGCTTTTAGATGAAGATCAAACTGATGAACATTTTCTATGATGGTTACTTAGCCTTACAAATACTCCGCATTAACTTTAATTCGTATTTTGAGATTAGATTAGAATGACATGAAATTTTCTCATTTATAATTTCGGATAGGTATGTTAAAACAAATTCTCGATTACAAGTAATTCGGTTCAAAGATCGAAGGAACGTTATGAAACTACTTGATTTGAGTAAATCTCAGTTTTAGTCTTTTCGTGTTTCAAAGGAAGTTCCACAATTACAATTGGGATCAATTTGAAATCTTTTCTGCTTAGCCATGAATAACGCAAAATCGTTATAAACTCCTTGAACTTCTCATGATCTCACGATTTGATGATATGAAAATGTCATTAGGTACTAGCTTATAATTTTGGTTTAACACATCACCGTCGACATTAGAGTTCTACCATGCCCTTCGCATAAATCATATGGTCTTTTTAAAATAGAATAACATTTAAAAAAAATCAGAATAGAAATTCAAACTTGTAGATTTTATTGAATTTTAATTGGGATGTGGGCAACAAAAACGAAGACAATAAAGTGAATGTGCTAATTGTGCTTAATTTTAAATCAGCAGTTTCTCAAGTTGAGATCTGCATGTATACTCTGCGAGTTTAAGCTAGTAAATGTGCTACAACTGATCATTTCACTCAAGTAGGCACAATGTTTCTAGAAAATTATTTGTTACATTTTATAAAGGGACATAATTATGTATAATATGGACATGTTTTAATATTGTTTAGTTTGGTCTCAGATGAATTGTTCCTTAATGTTAAAAACATACATGTATGTGTTACGTTCTGATCTTGCATTCAGAAATAAAGTTGTTAAAGGCGTTGCATAAAGCATTTGGTTCGACATTGTTTTGGGAATTTTAAAAACTCAATAACAATAATAACTGTATAGGCCTATGGTAAAGATAAGTAGAGTTTGAAAAAAGATCGCCATGGACTTTTACAGTAGCACAAGACTTACGTTAAATCCTTCGTCTTCATATCGGGAAGAGGGCTGGAAAGGGACGTTTAAACCTTGTATTGTATTGTATTGTATTTATTTTCCGTCATTTAAAAAACATCCACAAATATACATTTACAATCATAAAGACACACTTGTAAAAAAAAAAGAGAAGACGGAGGGATGACCCTACTTAGCGTTGTTACAATATGCCGTCACATTGATATTCAGGGGCGTACGCAGGATTTTTTCAAGGGGGAGGGGTTTTAAACAAAACAAAGGGGGGTTTTAGGGGGGTTTTCTTAAAAATACACACATAAAAAATGCCAAAGGGGGGGGGGGGTTTAACCCCCAAAACACCCCCCCCCCCCCCTGCGTACGCGCCTGTTGATATTCCCGCAAGGAATCATTGGACTGTGGCGAATCTTCTCATATGACTATCGAAGGGGTTTCCTTTCCAGCTGATCTACATCAATTTGGGGGATTGAGGCACTTTAGGGGCGTCCAGCAGGCACTCCCCATCACTTAAATCGTCTGGCAATGGTTATTTGTGTATCTGTGGACTCTGCCGAACAATTTCCCATTGGTTTTATGGGGTTTCCTTTCCAGCTGATCTAGCTCCATATTTTGACCTCTTTGGGGGCGGCTGGCAGGCACCTTCCACCACTTAAAACGTCTTGCATTGCCCATTCACGTACCTCGAGACTACGGCGAATCTTCTCATATGTGTTTCATAGGTTTTCCTTTCCAGCTGATCTAGCTCAATTTTTTTTACCATTTTGGGGCCTCCCCCTGGCCACACCCACCACCCAGGACATGTCAGACGGTCAATTCATTATATGGGGCTATGCGATCTTTACATCCGCGACACATAAAAATTGGTTTCCTTTCCAGCTAGGTTGACCTCCCCTGGCTCCCGGACTAATACTGGGCCGAATCTGCTCCTAATTTTGACACAACTAGAGACTAACAGAGCAAAGCTCTGCTCATATCAAGACTGAAATGTGTTTTAGTGTCAAATCAGAGTCTTTGCTTGCTTACTGGTGAATGTTTGCTCAAAGAAGTTATAAAATCACTCTTTAGGTTTTCATGATTACTCTGGGTTTCCTATGGGTAAAACAAACTTCATTCATAAAGCACCTAGTGCGCGGGAGAAGAAGAGTAGCGTCTATAGCCTGTTAGCTTTTTTGCTCTATATATCTCTCTCGATATCCCCTAGGACAACTACCCCCGTACGATTACCTCCAGACAACTACCCCCTCCGACAACCATCCTCTAGAACAACTACCCACCGTAAAACTATCCAAGGGGTAGTTGTCTGGGGGTAGTTGTCTGGGAGTAGTTGCCCTAGGGGGACGTTGTCCGGGGGTAGTTGTCCCGGGGGGGGGGGAGTCGTCCTAGAGGGTGGTTGCCCTAGGGGGAAGTTGTCCTCGGGGTTATTTGACTGGGGCTGGTTATCTGGGGTTTGGATGTCCAGGGGGTAGGTGTCCGGATACGATTTTCATCTATCTCAATATTCAATGCGTTTTAAGGACAGAGCTAGCTATAAATCAGCTGGAGAGATACTTCAAAGAGCAAATTAAGGAGAGAGGTAAGCAGCTCAGACCGTAGTCCAGCCTCTGTACTGTTTCCGTGTAGCGCACCCAATCAGTTGATAAAATAACACACCCTCAACGTTGAAAGTAGACCTACCCATTCTTGGACCCCGATAAGGCCTAAAAAAAAGATGTTGCATTGCCCTCTAGGTGGCAGAGCATTGGTCGGTCGGTCGGTCGGAAACCTTTTTTTTTAAAACTTTTTTTTGGTACTTCCTCTTTAGGCTGATATTTCTCAGTTTTTAATGCTTTAATACATTTTTTTCTTCTAAAAAACGGTAACAAAATGAAAAAACTTTTTTTAAACAGCCGACCGTCGATTTCAAGATTTTGGGGTCGGTCGCAAAGGGCAATACAACATCTTTTTTTAAAGGCCTAACAGTCCAGACGATTCTGCCATTCTCCCCCGACTTTCCGGGGAGATTAACCCGTTGACTACTGAATTGTATAGGTCCCATAGGCTTCACACATGGACCACCAGGTTCCCGTCAGCAAAGGGTTAACTCCGCCCACAAAGCTATACACGTTTGATGTACGCTGATTGGACGAGTAACCTGACAATCACTTTGGCTCATTACGTACTTTTCCGCTGCCGTTCGTGTAGTCCAGAATCTGCACGGTCCTTTATAATTTCCCTACACACTTGATTCAAGCCGTCGAAGATGGCGTTATCAACAAACTCATAATTATGCTCACCAGCCCAGCCTCCTAATTTAATGATCACGCCATCATCGGCTGGTAGCAAGTAAGTAGGGAGAGGTAGCGTTGGTGTGGTGGAGATCAAAATTAAATAGGCCAGATTCTGGACTACCGTTCGTGTGGACGGAAATTTGGGGGATTGGGCGTTCAGTGGAGAGACCGCGCCGTGTGTTGGGATCGATGCGTGTGATAGAAGAATACAAACAGAACGGACTAAATCTGGACTTTTCAGACCGCGCGCCGTGGGTAGATATTCATAAATCAATGATAGACGCCATGAAAACTAAAACAACAACAACAACAACAGTAGAGGCTATTCAAAAGATTGTTCGGGAATGTTGCATAAAATAAACTAAACTCAACTACAGTGTAAACTGAACTGATCTGGACTCCTTTACCCGAATGAAGCTGCTGCTGTTTCTGAAAGAAAACCAAGAAGCTCATCATCACATGTATGTAAGTGGTAAGTAAAACCTCTGCAAATTATGCAGGATGGCAAGATCAGGTGCAGGATAGTTTTCCATAGATCTGAACTTGGTCCTGGATTTGAAAACATGAGTACATGCATACTTTTATACGCTTTACTCGCTCTTTAAATATAAGGAATAGGCCTACTCTACCTTTAGGTGTCGCGATATCTCAAGAACCACTTGAAATTTGAACTTGGTAGTAAAAAGCAATCCATGGGATAGCGGAACAAACAGTTGGTGTCCGGATTCTTGAAAAAATATCAGTTTAAATCTACTTAACCCTTCACTTGTCGGACTTGAAATATTGTTAATATATATATATATATTCATGATTATGTGTGTGTATGCGAATGTGCATTCTTTATGAGTACTGTTGGTGAATGGGAGATGAAACCATCACAGTCATGGGTAAATTTTAGTCGTTTTCGGTTATATTTTGCTGCTTTGAGTAATTGTGTGTCGTGTGAGGTGAGAGCAGTGGAGTACCCAGGATTTTTTTTCGAGGGGGGGGGGGGGGGGGGGTTAAAGTTTGAAAATCGCGCCGAAACTTTCGCAACGACTTGACCAGCCGCTGAAAAGCGGGGGGGGGGGGGGGGGGGTAACAGCACATTTTTGTTTGTTTTTTGTTTTGGGAGGGGGGGGTCCTGGGTTTGAGGAAAAATTTCGCAACGACTCAGCCCAGCCGGTGAGTAAGCGGGGGGGGGGGGGTTCCTCCAAAACACACACATTATAACACAAATTGAGGGGGGTTCGATCCCCAACGCCCTCCCTGCGTACGCGCCTGGGTGAGAGGGATATACGTCAAACATGTAGAATCTTCTCGTCGTGATATATTGAATAAGGCATACTAATGGGACATGCAGCCTTTTCACACACAGCTAAAATTCATGGTATCTAGAGATGATTAGTATAAACAAGGGTGTCGATTTGTATCCGTGGTTGGGGGGGATGATAGGTGCCAAAATATTTTCGGCAATGGATCAAAGCAACGAAAGTGGTAGAGGCGTGTGACAAGTTGCACCCCTCCCAAGCGCGTAGCCAGGATTTAATTTTAGGGGGGCGGTAGTGAGCACGCGAAGCGCGGTTCATAGGGGGTTGGGTGCAGGGAGGGGGAGTTCCCCCCCCCCCGCGCAAAGCGCGGATGCTTTGACGTTTCACTAAATTATTAGAGAAAGAAGACGATTCGTTGGACCGTTCTCGACTCTTAATCCTTGTTTGAATCAAATTCCCCTTCCTCCGCGTGTAGCGCGGTAGCTCTGGCGTTTCATTAGATTATTAAAGAAAGAAGACGATTCGATGTACCATTCTCGACTGTTAATCCTTGTTTGAATCAAGTTCTCCTTCCTCCGTGCGTAGCGCGGAAGCTCTGACGTTTCATTAGATTATTAAAGAAAGAAGACGATTCTATGTACCATTCTCGACTCTTAATCCTTGTTTGAATCAAGTTCCCCTTCCCCCGCGCGTAGCGCGGAAGCTCTGACGTTTCATTAGATTATTAAAGAAAGAAGACGGTTCGATGTACCATTATCGACTCTTAATCCTTGTTTGAATCAAGTTCCCCTTCCCCCGCGCGTAGCGCGGAAGCTCTGACGTTTCATTAGATTATTAAAGAAAGAAGACGATTCTACGTACCATTCTCGACTCTTAATCCTTGTCTGAATTCATTTTTGCCCATTCCTGCGCGAAGCGCGGAAGCTTTCACATTTTATTACATTGTTAGAGAAAGAAGACCATTTGTTGTATCGTGTCCTTCATGAATTCAGTTTCCCCCTTTAAAGTTTCAATAAATTATTATTTTTAATCCTTGTCTGTATTCATTTTTGCCCATTCCGCGCGTAGCGCGGAAGCTTTCACGTTTCATTAAATTATTAGTAAAAGAAGACGATTAGTTGTATCGTGTACTTTGACGTTTCATTTGATTATTACTCTTAATCTACGTCTGAATTCAGTTTCCCCCCTAACAGCTTTGCCCTGTTCGCTAAATTATTAGAGAAAGAAGACGATTCGTTGTTCTGTTCTCTATATTAATCCTTGTCTGAATTCAGTTTCCCCACTGAAAAGAAGTTGTGTCACAAATAAGTTGTGACATAATAATCTTTCTCCAAAAATGAAAAATGTTTTAGGAAATATCAGGAAATAAAATGAGTGAAAAAAATAAAAATAAAGATACAATGACGTGAATTTTAAAAAGGGTGAACGGTAACAACATAACAATTAGTGAACTATTTTATAAGTCATACTAATGTCCGAAAATCTTTCTCCTTGGCTCCGATCTCATCACGAAATCGTCACAGAGTTCATCTATGTTTACACTGTCCAGGATTGTCTGATGTGCATTGCAGATAGCTACTTTTGTGCTTCGCGCTTAACATTTAGCTCGTTGATTTTGATGCTGCGTCTTTGTATTTGGCGCACTGCATTTCTATGATGCTGTTGATTGAACAAATTGAAAAAATTCATCAATTCCTGATGAAGCCGTATGAGCGAGAATTCAATTTATTCTTGTCTCATATACGGTTGTCTTATTTACTTCGTATATATGTATGTATTATGAAAATGAGATAGCAAAATGTGTATATTGATGGTCATCTTGCGAGTAATAACCATGTACTACTCTCATCGGACTCTCATCATTAATTTTTCTCTTCATTTAAAAAAAAAGATTATGGTGAATTATTGGGGGGATGATTGTACAGGCCATCCCCCCCACCTAAAATATTGGGGGGGGGGGGATATATCCCCCCATCCCCCCCGGGATCGACACCCATGAGTATAAACATGTTAAACTCAACAGTTTTAAACACCTTTAAAGAACATTTTCCCTGTGTGAACATCGTTTATACGATGTTCGGATAGATACGAAGTCGCGATTCATACGCCCCTCAAAGCAGGCTGCAGATACGAAGTTCGTATCTAGAGAGCTTGACATTTTGTGTGTGAACGGTTTAAACGTGTTTAAACTGGATGTAGCGTGTGCTTTGTTAGTCCACCCCTGGACTGTTCTGGTTAATTGAGTGCACACCCCATAGCACACACATATACATACACACATGCAGAATAGTCGTACTGAGAACAGTCAAGTGGAACTTGGCAAGTTCCCCGTCACTAGTTTCACTCCCTACATTCAGCCTAGAGGTAGCCTTCAGTGGTGTAGAAATGGAAGGAAGCAAGTTGTGATTACGTTTAGTTGACTCGTATTTATCCCTGAGTTCCTGGCAAAGTTCAATTTCGAACTTTTGTCACGCATCTGTCGCAAATACAGTCGGAAACATTAGACGAATTATTTCCGAATATTTCCTGTAATTGTTCTTGAAATCCAGCTCTGGCAACCTTCACAGACTTTATCCTTACATAATTTTTGCAAGTTACCAGTTGCGAGTCACAAACAATGCACCATCTCAAGGAATTTGTAGCCATTTTAAGGAGTTGGGAGTTGAACAAACCACAAACAAAGCATGCGAAACTTTTCTCAAATCCAAACTCCACGTGAAACCTGCATTGTTTGTGTGCACTCTCCATGCTAATATCATGCTCTATCGCCCGGCGTGAGCACTTTACTGATTTTCTGGGAAACCCTATAAATATTCATTTAGCTACTTGCGTAATATGCGCGAGGGGCGTTCGTTACCTGGGGTCAGAAAGTTCACTGCCTCATTATCGTTCGTCCCGCTGCCGAGATGGCCTGGACGATATTTTTCGGGGAAAGTGAATCACTGGGGTAAGTGAATCACTGGAGTAAGTGAATGAGCGCGGTAATATGACTGCGCCATCTTTTGGTTATGTGAGGGGGTTGCGCATCAATAAAAATCGTCCAGGACGTGGACTAGTGCTTTGTTTGATATGACCTAGCTGACCTTCAATGCGCAATGGCACTACTGCGCAGTTAATCACGAAACGATTAACGATCGCACCGAAATTTCTGTGTGTGAATGATGTCGTATGTACAGCTGATTAGTTTAAAGCCCTTTAAACTAATCATGTTTATAGAATTTTAGCTGTGTGTGAAAAGGCTGTTGGTTGCTACTCGGAGTTTCACACCTTGCAAGCGATCATCAGGCAACTGATATAATTCTTAAAAATACACGATTACTCTACAATCTGGATACAAATACGCTCAAAATTATACTTAACTAATAGTTACTTTACTTTACTTTAATACACGATGTTGTAGGTCTAAGCCTGTTCATCGATCCAGGATCCGTCTGTGGTTACTGCTTTTTGTGGAGGATTGAGATAGTGTGCTAACATGAGACAACAAAACAATACAATACAAAAAGAATTACTCATGGGTGAAGGGGCTGTGCTGGATTTCTAAACATTTAGGTTATGGGAGGGGGTATCGCAGAATAGTCTCCACCAAGATGCTATAGTACATAAATATGTATTTATTTATTTAAGTTTAGTCTCTTTCGAAGTTGCAGAGATAGAATTTGTTTTCATTGCGGCACTTGGAGATGAGTTCAGGTCTTTCGTTCAGGTGTGTCTGTTTTTCGTCGTTGATGATGGTAAGCTTCTCGGTTGCATTTCTTCGTTGCACTGGAGTACGTTTGGGCGTTGCTGGAGATCGACTAATCGATAGCGAATTGGGCGCTTTGCTGTTTAAGTTGGCAGATGTATTTGGAGAGTTCTGTGCTGTTTTGTGTTTCTCATGCCGGAAGGACTGTAGGTGGTTGCCGTACCTCATCTTGAACCGGAGCTCGGTGAGTCAAATATACTGCTTAGGGCTTTCTGGCCCGGACACTTTGGCACTGTAGATGATGCTGCCGGCCTGGCAGTTTCCTTGTAGGGGGGGGGGGGGGCCCGGCCCCCCCACTCAGTGTTATTTAGGGTACGCATATGCTCGTACCCTTTTTTTGAAAGCACCCCCTATCTGAGGACTGCCAACATTTCCGAACCCCCCTTTCGCGGGCTTTTCGCGGGCTTTTCCTGCCTTGGAGACCCCCCTAAATCAGGAAAAATGCTCAATGTACCCCCCTAAATTCGGAATAATTTCTCAGGAGTCCAAAGAGATGAGAGAAAAAAAGAAAAACACCCCCTTTTTAAAGAAATCTCCGGGTGAAACTCAAATACACCCCTTTTTTTACAATTCTCGGGCCGGACTTTGTCGCACGAAAAGTACCCCTTTACCGGACATTTTGGCAACACGCATGCGGTCATTCCGACCTCTGAGTGGGGGGGCCGGGGGGGGGGGGGGTACATATTCGTTTTGTCGGCAGTTACAGGTTTTCGGCTTTGTTTGGTCGTCCGTGGATGAAATATGCTTGTGCGCCTTGATGATACATGCTAGCGACATTGGGCATGCAGCTGTTACTGATTTCGAGCGTGTTTCTGTTGGATATTTTGTTGAATTTTGATTTCTTTGGAAGTGTTTGTCAACAAGCCTCATGCAGGAACGATCTGCCGATGTTAGTTGTGACGCTTTTGCTGAATGGAGGGTTGAACCAGATGATGTTTCGTTTCCGGGTTTTTTCTTCTCCTTGTCGGACGCTCCTTTGTGAAGGTGCAGGTTTCAGCAAATTCACTGGCTTTTAGGGCATCATTGTAGGCAGGGGAAGCTTCGTTGAAAGTCTCTTCATCGCATAATATGTCTGATATTCCGCAGCTTATCGACGCTGTGAGGTTCTTGATGATGGATGGTGGGTGGTTGCAGGGGCGGCCGAGCGACTTCCAAAGTGAGGGGGGGGGGGCAATAAGAAAAAAGGGCACTTTCTGGGGGAAAAGGGCACCTACAAAGGGAAATCTCAGAGCGAAAATATACAATTTTTTAGACATTGGTATATACTCCTACATTGTGATTACAATTATCGGCAATTATTTCAATATTTTTTTCACTTTATACACCATAAAAGATATTGCTTTGCAGTTGGGTCTGATTGTCTAAAAAATTGTTTGCGAGCGAGCGAGGAAAATGTTAAGATGTGTGAGGTCGCAGTGCGAAAAATTACATCTTATAAAGAGGAAAAAAGCGAGCTTTGGGGTAAATTGCTCTTTAGCTAGGGCGCGTTTAATGATGAGAGGAAAAGGGGACTCTTATCAGAAAAGAAAAGGAGCATGTGCCAAAGTACAAAGAGTAAATATCAGAGGTGAAAATGGGGCACTTCCCCAGGGATGAAAAAGGTCAGTCATGACAATATGAAATGGGCATTTGTCGATGGAAAAGGGGCCATCATCATATTTTGATAGGGGCATTTATAAGAGATGAAAAGGGGCATTTATGAAAATGGGATAGGTCCCTTATTAGAAAGGAAAAAGGGCACGTATCATTGTTAAAAGGGAAATTATCAGAGGTGAAAAGAGGCACTTATCGCACCTGAAAAGGGGCAATGACCAGATATGAAAAGGGGCACTTATGTGAAAAAACAAGGGGCACTTGTAATAAAGGAAAATGTGCATTAGTTGAAAGAAAATGGGCACCGATCAGATTTTAAAGGGGCATTTATCGGAGGTGAAGGGGGCACTTATCTGAAGTGAAAAGGAGTAACTTCTCGTACCTGAAAAGGGTCATTTACCAGAGAAGTGGCACTTATGAGAAGGGGAAGGGGCTGTTTATTGAATGGGTACTTATCTTTGGGAAAAGGGGCACTTATTAGAAAGGGAAAAGGACACATGTGAAAATGTAAGGTGCGCTTACCCGATTTAAAATGGGGATAGATATTAAAAGGGAAAGGGGCACTTCTTACAAAGGAAAAGGGGCACTTGTCACAGTAAAAGAGGCACCTCTCAGAATTAAATAGGACAATTATCAGATGTGAAGGTGGCACTTCTCCTACCTAACTGGGGGGCACTTACTAGAGATTAAAAAGGGCACTTGTGAGAATGGAAAATGGACACTTAGTGCAAAGGAAAATGGGAACTTGTCGAAGGAAAAGGGGCACGTGTCCAAATAAAAAGGGCACTTATCAGAGTTAATAAGGGGAAGGGGCACTTTTACAAATTAATAGGGGCACCTGTCAAAGTAAAAGGGGCACTGTTCCTATGTAAAAAAGGGCACTTCTTAAAAAGTTAAAGGGGCATTTGTCTTATGTAAAAAGTTTTTTTTTCTCGGGTGTTTGAAAAAGTGGATGGGGGCACTGTGCCCTCCTTGTCCCCCCCCCCCTTAGGGCCGCCTGTGGGTGGTTGGATAGCTTGTGTATGTACATTGGGCAGTAATTCGGCTTCCTGTAAGGGGAGTACTTGCCATCACTCAGGTTGAAGGTGATGTCGAGGAAGTTGGTGATTTTAAGGTTGCAAACAATCGTGATTTTTAGGCCAAGCTTTTGGAATGTTCTCGTCATGCTTTTCCTGATCCGATCGGCTCTGCATCCAGAGATGTTCTTAAAGACTGCTAGCCCATCGTGTCTGTACATAGCCCGATTCCATCTTTGCCATAGTCCTTCGACAGGATACCTACCCAGATAGCAAATATCTGGGGCCCATCTGGGTTTTGTCTGGGCTGACTAGAGCCCACGTGGCCCATACAAAAACCACATAAATACCAGATGGGTCTTCCTACCCAGAACCCACAAGTACCAACACATATGGGCCTCATGTGCATGGGCCCCATGTAAGTTTTTGGTGGTGAAAATTGCACGTCGAGCATAGGCTGGGCCCAGCTAAAAACCAGGTGTATACCTGATGGGCTTTCTCACCCAGAACCCACAAGTACCATCACATGTGTTTTTTTGGTGAAAATCGCACATTAAGCATCGGCCATATGGAACCCACTTGACTCATATCGTTCCAATTTTCACGAAGTGACGGATGAGCGCGCAATTAAAAGAAAGTTAGTTTTGAATAAATCGCTTTCAAACTATGATCTCAATCTCAACCTCTTGAATGTATCAAGGGCAAATAAATGTTATATCCTGGGATAGAACATATGTTTAGTTCTATGTTAAATTATTTCTATAATTTCTTATATTTTGGGAGGAAATGAGCTGTGAACGAAATTCAAGGACGCGCTGTAATTTTGTTTTCACGAAGTGACGGCTCGGAGCCGCGCGCTAAACATACGGGATTTTTCTCTCGTGGCTGGATTTCCCGAAATGGACACTAAATACGGCAAAACTTTATGTTTAATTGATGTACATATAAAATAACTCGAACTACGAGATAGAGTACATTTTCTTCTTTCTGAAGCTGCTTTTTTATTCCTCTGTTTGAACTTTTAACACAACCGTCATTTCGTGAAAACACAAATTACATAGAACGCTTTGATTTTGTTTTCACGAAGTGACGGCTCGTAGCCGGGCGCGTATAAAACATATGGGATTTTTATTGTGTGAAACAATTTCATGATACTCAACAATGGCAGTAGTGTAGTATAATACATTTATAAGTAGGCCTAGAAGTAGAGGTATCATTCTGATCCTTGTTATCCTGATTATCTTTTGCAATACGTCTAGACTATAAAATCATGACAATTGACAATCGTCATAAATCATTGTCTTTAAGCTTACCATTAAATGCATCTGGCTCGAATTTTGCTTAGGTATTTGGTACTGGATGAATGCTTTAAATGGTAAAAATGAACTTGTGTCCTATTCATTCTAGTTTTATTCATTTGCCTTATGTTTTATTCATTCGAGTTCTAATGTTTCTGACTGTTTCCAAGATAATATCTATTTTGTCGATCATATAGTTCTATGTAGCTTGATATCTCACGATAATTTTGAGAGAAAAGCAATGCAAGCAAGGATTTCTGAATTGTAGCGACAATCGCGTTTGCCTTTGCTGCTCTTTAATAATAATTGACAAGCAGTATTAATTAATTTTTCAAGGACTCATGATAAATTCGTTTAACAGTTGATTACCCTCGGTTGATTCTTTTGTTCGGAATATTTGGCGGGGAGAGATAGAAGTGAACGGTCTCACGCTTAACGACGTTGTATTATTATTCTTATTTGTTCATCGTCTCTATGATGCTCTTTGAATCAAAAACAGCTTTTCTTGTAAGGCTTCCTGAAAGAAATTTCAATTGTTGTTAAGAATTTTTTGGTTACACTCTGTAGATTATGATGATGTGTTTGATCTTGTTTCAATTACAAGATCAAACACATGATGAAAATCTACTGGGTGCTTGCCAATAAGTTCTTTACAACAATAAACAAAAATGAGGTGCTATTCGGTGTGGCGTACACATGGCAATCACATGGTAGATAAAATTATGATCATCAGTACTGGGTCTAATAAATTAAAGAAACTGAATTCGAACTCAGCCATAAGCTACCCCCTCTCGTTCTCTCTCTCTCTCTCTCCCTCTCTCCTTCTTTATCGCCTTACTTTTTCCTCTCTTACCTCCCTGTGCATTTGTATGCCTCGATAATGCAGAAAATGAACAATAAGATTCTTCCTCTTCCCCTCCTTCTTCCTAGTACATGTAGTAGGAGTAGTATTAGCAGCAGTAAGACAATAATAATGACAACAAGTATTATTATAACTATTATTATGGTTGGTGGTGTTACCAATGTTATTTTTGTAATTATTATCATAGTTATTGTAATTATTATCCTTATCATGATTCTTATCGTTAATATTATTATTATTGTCATTATTATTAACATTTATGATGACGATTAATATAAGTAGTATTATTATAATTGTTATCATATTGTCACGAAATTTGTTTTATTTCGTAGATAGCTATGTTTGGAGTCAAGAAAATCACTTGTCTTAATTCGTTTCCTCATATCTTCGGCGTAGATGGCGTAATTCCAGTTAGATATACGATGCTATAGTCACGTGTCAATTTCAAGAAATGTTTGATCGTGCATGTTTTCGACAGATTTAATCTAATTACTATTCTACCATGAATTATTACTTGTTTTTTCCTGTTTAGTTTTATAGATTAAAATTAGTGCTTTTATTTCATATACGTTTTTTTTCGATCTGATATTGGAAAGTGAAGTTATAGTAATGTTTATGTAATTCTTGGAAACCCAACGAGAATAACAAATATTTAGGAATGTATATATAGATCAAGTGTCTCGCATGTTGAGGAGATTCCTGCCATAGTCTACATAATTGTTGTCGCCCACTGGGCACATTTACACTGTAAAGTAATCAGACTATTTTGCCCAATAAAGTTGCGTGCATACGAAATGATTGATATGATCGTTTGCATGTCTTTCCATGAGGAAACCTAAGATTGATGTCTGATTTTAGGTGACGACCATGGTTGGAATTGTCTTTGTTGAGTGTTGTGCATTCCAGCACTAGACTAGACAATATACCAGGGGGCCGGGGTTGCTCTTTCGGTGGTGGTCGCTCTTTTGATGGTCCAGTGGTCGGTCGTCTGGGGTAGACATTAGGGACTTTTAGACTCGATCGCACGAAGACAATGGCCCGAATTCACAAAGCAAGGTTTGAGCTCAGACCAAGGTTTATGTACGTCATATGACGCGTTTTAGGTTTGAGTTCAGACCTTGGTCTGAAATGCATTTCACAAAGCCGGTTTGTCCTCAGACCAAGGTTTATGTACGGATTATGACGCGTTTCAGGTTTTAGCTCATACCTTGGTCTGAAATTACATTTCACAAAGCAAGGTTTGTCCTCAGACCAGGTTTATGTACGTCATCAGACCCGAAATTTACAGACTGCTCAGATAGGAGGTTTGTAATTTCTCAAACCCGGTTTGAGAGCTATCGACCAATCAGGATGCAGCACTGGATGGAGATAATTTATGCTCGATTGATTTTATCCAAATAATTCACCGCCAAAACAATCTGCGATAGTATCTGGTCAGCCCGATTTTAGTGCAATTGAAATCTCTCAATCTCTCGATCCTTTCCTTAAAATCGTAAGTATAAAACCTGTACATGTAGTCGAATTCATACTCTTCACGTTACTGACATTTCACTATTTTGATATGCTTTATAACTTTCCATTTTCCATGAAATGTTCGATGTTTTCATATCCGACGGCCTCTCAATTCCAGAGTTCAGGGACTGAGTCTGAGGGAGCTCGAGTCCAACGCCCAAGGCGGCGGCGGAGCTCGCACCCTCTGACCCTGGGCTGGAGTTGGGCCTAGCCGGGCCGGGCCTACAGTAGCTATCTGAGTACGACTGTCATGTTTAATTTTGTCTTGTTGTCAGCAATGCCATGACACATGCCAATTAGACTAGGCCTAGACCTATTCATGATAATGATAATAATACCAGGCTCTAGCCTAGGCCTGGTAATGATGTCCATCACTTGACTTGGACACTGGTAGTGGTAGTGGTACCTAGACCTAAATAGACTCTAAATAGAAATTGAAGTGGCATCAGCAATGCCAATGTTCCCCAAAATGAATCACACTGACAAGCATAGACCAAAAGCTTCAGTCTCTCTATATTGCCGGTTGTTCACTGAGACTACGTTTGGCTCCACTAGACCTCCGATTATAAAATGTCAACAAATGTCAGTTTTATTATTTTAATTAAAGAAATGACCCATATCAGATGGTTATTTCTGTTTATGAGTCATGACAAGCAAAGCTTTTATTAAATTTAGATCTGGTTCTAATTGTCTTAATTAACTGGCTTAGTCTCCAGAGCCAGGATCACCCACAAAGTCACAAGCACAAGTAACATTTCTTTATTTTAAAAACATTGTTTAAACATTTGTTTCATTTTATCTTCACTGTCTCTAGTAAAGATGGTAGAAATGCAGCTGATTCAGCATAATGAGCTGGTGTACCTGGAGGAGGAGCTGGAGCAATATATAGCAGCACAACCGGGCAGAGGCCTCTGAGATTGGGAAAACCCGCTGGATGATGAGCCTTTTGTTTTAGATTGAGGTAGATCTACTTTGAATTCAAATTCTGTATTGGGAAAGTTGGCGAAAACATGGCCAAACTACTTGATGAATATTGTTAACATAGTTATAAAAAAGGGCTTCTGTTGTAAAATCCAACCCTAGTGTCGTTATTAAAATCCAGAAATATTTCAATTCATGTTGACCGCCTAAATTCACTGTTCGTTTGCCCCGCTCCGCTGGTCTGCCTACGACCGTGCAAGCCCCTAATGCCATGCACATGTGCGTTTACATAAATTTATTCAATTTCTAAGCATTTTCTGTCATATTCCATACATTGAAAGATTAGTTATGATATTTATTCTTTTACATGGTAGGTGATGAAAGCATTAATTTTCATAATTTGTGTGTGGGGCATTTCCCAATACTGTTATTTGGCTTTAATACATGAGGAAATTATTCAGATTATGTGTTGGAAACAATTAAGTTTGTGATTTGTTGCTTAAATTTCACAAAATGTGAAGCCGTGAAGGAGATTTGAAAAGGCATAGACAATTTTGTCTTTTACGTTAAATTGATTCACAGCACATCTAGAAATCAGGATTTTTTTTTTTTAAAGTGACAGTGACAGTTGGGGATGCAAAAATATAATAGCATAAACCAGCAAAAAAATGATTTATTTGAATGCTTGTTTTTTTATTTTTTTTTAAAAAGGTAATTCGATCTAAAGGATGCACCGTGAGGAGGCGGCATGCCGTGTCACATTCATCTGTTTGCCGAATGGAGAGTAGTGAGGGATGTTTCCGAAGCTGTTGTCAGAAGAAAGGGACAAGTCATGAAGTTTCCTACAAGTTACAACAAGGCAAAAAGTGACTACTCTTCAGAAGCAGTTTTTCCAGTACTGCAGATTTCCAGGAGTTGCTGTTGATGGGACACATGTTTACATCAGGAGCCCTGGTGGGGCAAGAGCCAGGTACTACTTCAATAGGAAGAACAGGTACTCCATCGATGTTCAGGTGAGAATAAATGAATACATCATGACTGGATCCAGCACGGCTTTCCCTTTAGACCTTTTTTTGTACCTTGCAAAATTTTCACATTAGATATATACACTCTCCAGTCTTGTGTGTTGTACATCCATGCTAATTCATTGGTGACCAATGCAAGATTTCTAGTGGCCAAATGGATATTAAAGTAATATTCGCGTACAGGTACTCATTTCACTGCCTTTGTACACAGTTAAAAATATCTAATGGATAGTTGAACTTAAAAATCCTAACACTCGTTAATATCTTTTTAACGAAAGGGAAATTTGAAAAATCAAAACTTGTTCCATCCTTCTATTGGCAATGCAGATATGACCTCTAGATTTCTGATATTTTTTTGATGGCCATAGCAATTGGGCCACTGTTTTTGCCATTGATCAATGAAAGAAAAAACAACAAAGAGAAGCATGTAAATTGATCAATGGCAATTACCACTATATATTTTAAACTATAGAAAAACAAACAGGTTCATTTCCAATAAAAAGATGAGTGAGTGGGTACCCCCTCCCCCCCCCCCCCTCCCCCACACACAAAGCATTTGTTGTTTTAGGCTCGAAATGTTTTGTTAAAAGTGAGATTATTTTTGTTTACATTGTTACAAGATAAACAATGAAAACATGAGTTAAAAATGAAGAAATACTTCATCAGTCAATAAATATAGGGTAATTAGCATTTTCTTCCAATTTTTGTTGTATAAATAGATATTGAAAAGCAATTATCACATATTCAACTGCATTTGCATTAATTACCATAAATAACAAGTGAAATTTATACATTTCACGGCCTATCTGAAGTGTGAAATGAGTGAGTTTTCATAACTAATGAATGCCAACATGTTATTTCATATTGACAGGTTGTCTGTGATTATGCTGGGAAAATAACTAGTATCGTTGCAAGGTGGCCTGGACTGGTAGCAGCCACGATGCCAGGATCTTATCTGAGTGTGCACTGAATTGACAGCTTCATGCTAGGGCATATGAATAACAGTTGATTCTTGGAGATAGACTATAGGGTAGGTAGATTATTTCTTTATATGAAAACATTTGTTTATTCTTTTTCTTAATCAATCTTGTTTCCTTTTTTTGTATTTGGCCAACATGTGACATGTTAGGAATGTTCATTTGGTAATATAGTAACAACTCCCATTAAGTAATTAATTCAAACGAGCTCATGTGCTTTTAAATTTCAGTTCACAAATCACAATTAATGTTTTTGATATCTGGATGCAACTTGACTAGTTTGTTGTCAAGTGGAACCTCATAGTTTTTGTATTAGTGACACAGGATTGAATAATTCCTGATTATGTGTACAATACATTGTATCCTTTCTATAGTATTACCCCCCCCCCCCCCCCCACCCCCCTCCAAGAAAAAAAATGAACAAGTTGAAATTAGGAATATTGTTTATGATATTGTTTATTTTGTCCATTCGATTTTGCAGGTATCCATGCCTTCTCTGCCTCATCAGAAGCCATTTCTTCATTCAAAGGGTCGACCACAGATGTGCTTTAAAGGCCATCTGTACTAGTTCAGCCAAAGAGGATTAGACAACCCAGCGAGGTCACTGACGGGAGGCTATCTCATCAATTCAGTTCTCAATTAACATAAGAAAAAGAGGATCATGGGGGATTGACAGGCACAGATTGGGGAAGTTTTCTATATAGAGGGAGCAAGTAGCTACAAGTAGTACAGTGGGGCTTTAACACTTCACACACAAAAAAGGGAGATGTGTGATTGAGCGCATATTTATTAAATGCAAGGATGAGGACGTTCCATGCCTCATCAATCTAAGAGAGAAGGTCGACACTTCTTAATTATTTTTATGCTTTCCTGTTGCCCATATTGGGGAAATTCATGTTGTTCAAATATAGCATTGGTTTGGCCAAGTATAGCCTAAAACAGCTAACACTGGAGCTTACTAACAAGCATTTATTGCTTTCTTAGCTGTCAAGTAAAATAACTACCACTATCTATCTATTTAGTGAGCTATACATTATTAAATTAAGGATTCCACAAAATTTTTCAATGTATATGGTAATAAGTTATAAAATACAGATTTAACTCAATTGCAACTGGAATTACCTCAAAATGTATTTCAAAATACGGCTCCTCCCTGGTGTTCCCACAATACTTTGTAGTTATGCAGCATTACATCAAGAACCTGGGTGTTGAACTGTTGATTATTTATGAATATTTTTGATGTTCTGTTTAGTTGATAAGTATTTGTTGTCACTCTGACGGTATTTGTAATTATGTGTTCTCTGTAGATTAAATGCACCCGATTTAACTATAATTAGCATTGTATACACTGCTGAGTTGAGGGGTGGGTCAATATAAATTATTTGGTTGTCAGCTAGGGGAGAGTATTCGAACAAATATTATTTACTGTACTAAGCGAAGTCAGAATTAAAGAACTTTTATGTGCAAATTTGAATTTCGTCACCCATTTTGTTGTATTTCTGATTTTCTTTCTGCTAATAGTGCTACAGTGAGACTTTTAATTGGCCTTCCAGAGCCTCTCTTAACCTCTAGTGGGCTATATTTCATATAAGCATGCTACAAAATTTACAAATGTGAACTGCATTGTTTGAACAAACGGTAGATTACTATTGTGTTGTATGCTCAATTATTTATGTAAAACATGAAAATACAAATACAATATTCTTGCTTTCATATATTTACAAAGATAACTGAAATAGATATGTGTCAGATTATCTCTCTCTCTTTCTCCCTTTTTTTTTGGGGGGGGGGGGGGGGTGCAGATGTGTGTGTTTGCAGTTTGCATGGTTTTGCATTATGTGTTTCATTGCAAAAAAGAAGAAGAAGAGAGAGAGAGAAAGTTGAATAGAGAGAGAGAGGGGACAAAGAAAAACATTAATAGAGAGAGAAAGGGAGGGAGAGAGAGAAAGATGAATAGAGAGAGAGGGGAGAAAGAAAAAGAATTAATAGAGAGAGAAAAGGAGAGAGAGAGAACAAAAATGGGTAGAAAGAGTGAGGAGGGACGGGGACAGAGAAAGAGACAGGGAGGGATAGAAAGAGAGGGGAGAAAGAAAAAGAATTAATAGAGAGAGAAAGGGAGGGAGAGAGAACAAAAATGGGTAGAAAGAGAGAGGAGGGACGGGGACAGAGAAAGAGACAGGGAGGGAGAGAGAAAGAAAAGATGGCCATAGAGGATTTTTTTATAATTAATGTTATATGGAAACAAATCATTTACCAGTTACAATTTTGATGTGAAAAAAAATAGCCAGTTGGGGAAACAAACGAGGAACTAGTTAAAATAATAATTGATTGACCATTTTAACAAAATAACTATATAGATCTATAGTATTTATATTAAATCATTATTATTATTATTAGGTGATTTTATTGATAAGAATTTGTAGCCCCCAAAACAATAAGACTCTTACAGTTAATTTAAAAGAGCCCTTGACAACCTTAGATGTATTAATCTAACAAAGGTTTTCAGGTGCCGATGTCAATTTGTTCTGGGTCAGATTGAGTGCTTCACCAGCACCACACAAATGTGAGTACGTGGGGCACTTTCTGCATCGGCGCGCCAGTTTGGTTCGATTAATTCCTGAAAATGCAATTCAAAAGTTTATTTCAGAGATGTTCTAACCATCATCTTTTCAAGATTGCTCATTAAGATGTCCGGATCGTACTAAGAATGCTTAGTTTAACAGTTTTTTCAATTCTTAACATTTAAACCCTAGCCCATAAAAATTATGTTAGAAACCCTATGGCTGAGACTAGTTTTACAAACCTTGGTCCGAGGTTTGGGAATTACAGACCAAGGTTTATTATAAACCTTTCTTTGTGGAATGGGTTTGAAAATAAACCAGGTTTGAGCTCAGACCAAGGTTTATATAAACCTTGGTCTGATTAAACCGGGTCTGTCCTCAGACCTCCGTTGTGAATTCGGGCCATTGGTCTATGCTACGATCGACGTCTTGTAATGCACTGCCTTGAATGGACGTCACACGTATCAGTCCACGCAAATCTAAAAGTCCCTAATGGTGAAGTGCAGACCTGTGACGGTCTGGTAGTTTCAACTGGACGGTGGACGAGAGGTGGTGCAACGTCAACGGGGCAGTATATCTCTGCCAAACGGATCTACGGCGAAATTGGTACCGGACTAGGAAAACCTGCCAGCAGAAGGCATCCTGACAAGATAAGCTGCTGGGAAGGATTCGACAGCGCACCGGTTTCGTTACAATATCATAGAGGTAACTTCTTATCTGTATAACAGCATAATTTATACAATGGCAGTAGTGTCAGTATAGTACATGTATAAGAAGGCCTAGTAGTAGTATAGGTATCATTCTGATCCTTATTATCCTGATTCTCTTTTGCCATACGTCTAGACGATAAACTAATGACAATCATCATGAATCATTGTCTTTACGCTTACCATTATATGCATCTGGCTCGAATTTTGCATAGGTATTTGGTACTGGATGAATGCTTTAAATGGTAAAAATGAACTTGTGTCCTATTCATTCTAGTCTTATTCGTTTGCATTATGTTTTATTCATTCAAGTTCCTCTCGCTATCGTAATTTTACCAAGGTACATTCAAACACATTGAGGGCCCCCTATGCGAAGCGTTCCTACAGTGGAAACTGGTTTTAATCCAAAGAATATAATAGTTTGCTTTAGGGGTCAATGCACTTTCTTTCAGTCTTCAATGCAAGCAAATAGTGCGCTTGAAATCACTTGAATAGATTCCGAACAAAACAATATTTTCTGATTCAGCTTGGGTTTTATATTTTCTTCATGTCTCCCACGCATGTTGATTCGCACTGATACAACCTTCACGATTGACTGGTCTCGACAAAACTTACATTATTCACAAGTCTTGAGGAAAATTGAGTAGTAATAGTTAACACAAATAGGGATACGTTAATTTAATGCAAACTATATGCATCATTTTTGTTGTTGTTAGCATGACTATATATTTATAGCTGCAGCTAATTATCGCGGCCGAACGTAAACTACTCAAAGATTGTAGTATCCCAACATCTACCAACGTTTTAGCAGAAGTTAATACTCATTCAATTACACGTTGTTTAAAATATATCGTTAGCTATGTTAAAATAACATAGGCCTAGCTATTTTATTGCTG